>MJUU01031941.1:0-10359 GCA_002080025.1 Modiolus philippinarum | reverse complement strand
ACCCTCGGGGTCAGCCTCCGTTTAGGAGGGGTCACACCCCGCAAGCCGGAGATACTGGGTCCTATTTCTATATCCCGGGGTTCCCTCGGGGTCCTCTGTAAGGACGACTAATACTCCAAGCTCAGAGGATGCTGCGGGCCTATTCATAAGCCGGGACCGCGCACGGCGGGAGTATCTAATATAAAAAATTCAAAATACTACAGCCCTGAGGGGTGAAAAGCCCAATTCGTTTTAGCTGTAGGGGTAGAACATGATATTGCCTTACATGGGAAAATGTTTATGACCCAACTGATTACAAAAGTAAGAGTGAAATTACCCAATTGGTCAATCCTTATCTGTAGCACTGCAGAAGTAAAGATTTAACAACAATGCTGTATTTATTTCGTTTATGAATAAGTTTGTTCAACGGATTAATAAGTTTGGAAGGACAATTTTTAGCTCCCTGACCCAAAAGGTCAGTGTGAGCTATTGCCATAACTTGGCGGCCGTCGTTCGTTCGTCTGTTAACTTTTCAGATCTCCTCTAAAAGCACTGAAGCAAAGGTTCGACAAAAAACATGGCTGCCAGCGCAGAACTTGTATTTAACATTGGGCCCAATAGGAAAAAAACGTCATTTCTATCAATTTCTCTGAAACTACTGAAGCAAATTTACCCAAACTTTACAGGAATGATGTATGGAAGGTCCTTTATAAATATTGCTCATTTCATTCCGATCCGACAAAAAACATTTCCGCCAGCACGTAACTTCTATTTAACATTGAGCCCTAAGGGAAAACATCATTTTCATCAACTCCTCTGAAACCACTGAAGCAAATTTAACCAAACTTTACAGGAATGGCATATGGATCGTCCTTTACAAAGGTTTCTCATTTTATTCTGATCCGACAAAAAACATGGCCGCCATTTAACATTGGACCCTATGGGAAAAAACGTCATTTTCATCATCTACATGTACTCCGAAACCAATGAAGCAAATTCAACAAAACTTTACAGGAATTGATTGATTGATTGAATATTGTTTAACGTCTACTCAGCAATATTTCAGCTATATCAAGACGAGAACAAGTTTGTTGATAAATAATCACTTTGGGGTATGGAAATGGCCATGGGACGGGAAATTCTGACTGCCACTGGAAAAGTAGGGTGAAATCGTCAAGGGCGGGGAATTTAGCCTTGTAGCCGATCACCTACGGACCACCCCAAAAAGAGCTTGCTACAAGGGTTCTTTAACGTGCAGGAAGCGTGGCATTTCTTCCGACACGTGGACCTGAGTTTACATCCCATCCGAAAGATGGGTTGTGTATTTATTAATCCCGCACAACCACGGAATGGGTCCTATTTCTATATCCCGGGACCCTCGGGGTCAGCCTCCGTTTAGGAGGGGTCACACCCCGCAAGCCGGAGATACTGGGTCCTATTTCTATATCCCGGGGTTCCCTCGGGGTCCTCTGTTAGGATGGCTCATACTCCAAGCTCAGAGGATGCTGCGGGCCTATTCTTCAGCCGGGACCGCGCACGGAGGTTACAGGAATTGTGTATGGAAGGTCCTATATAAAGATTCTCATTTCATTCCGATCGGACAAAAAAAAAGGCCGCCAGCGCGAAACTTATATTGAACATTGGACCCCATGGGAAAAACATCATTTTCATCAACTCCTCTGAAACCACTGAAGCTAATTCAACCAAACTTTATAGGAATGATGTATGGAAGGCCATTTGCTCATTTAGTTCCGATCCGACAAACAACATGGCCGCTAGCGCAGAATTTATATTTAACATTGGACCCTCTGGGATAAACATCATTTTCTTCAACTTTTCTGAAACTACTGAAGCAAATTCAACCAAACTTTACAGGAATGAGGTATGAAAGGTCCTTCACAAAGATTGCTCATTTCATTTCAATCCCCCCCTCGAGGGAACCCCGGGGTATAGAAATAGGACCAAGTATCTCTGGCTTGCGGGGTATGACCCCTCCTACCCCCAGGGAACCCCGGGATTTAGAAATAGGACCCAGTCCGTGGTTGTGCGGGATTAATAAATACACAACCCATCTTTCGGATGGGATGTTAACTCAGGTCCACGTGTTGGAAGAAATGCCACGTTTCCTGTACGTTAAAGAATCCTTAAAATCTGTTTGAGTGGTCCGTAGGTGATCGGCTTCAAGGCTAAATTCCCCGCCCCTTTCGATTTCACCCTACTTTTCAGTGGGAGTCAGAATTTCCCGTCCCATGACCTTTTCCATACCACAAAGTGATTATTTATTTACCAACTTGTTCTCGTCTTGATATAGCTGAAATATTGCTCAGTAGACGTTAAACAATATTCAATCAATCAATCATTGACTTATTAAAAAAAATTGGTTCTACATGTAGGGCTCTTATACAACAGAACATCGGGCCAGCACCGAAGTACTGGCTACTGGGGTTGGTGAATACCCTCGGGGACTAACAGTCTACCAGCAGTGGCATCGACCCAGTGGTTAAAAAATAACTAAATATCTAAATGTAAAGCAAAAATCATCTAAGGACAGAGCTTTGCATGAGGGAGATACTCCTTAGATTTCAACAAAATTTACAAAAATTTAGATATTATATTATCAAAATAAGGAGGAATAAGTTTTATAATTTTTGAGTCTCTAAATATACTAGATACATCAATAAGACCGATCTCTTTGTTGATATACGGTAAATTAAGAAAAAAATCTTTTATGGTCTTCAGGTTTATCAATTTTAGGAAACAATTTGAGGTAGCGAAAGGCGCTGATTTTTCCAAAAGCTTCATACATAATGTTTCCATCTCTCAAATGAGATTTGAAATTTTTCAGTGTTTAGCATAGGATTGACATTCAACGAGTTTGCCAAATTTTCTCCTATCAATGTCACGGGTGTAGTGCTCGAATCAGATTGTGCTTACTTTGCCGGATCACGAGCTAATACCCCTGGTATTAGTGGGGCTCATACTGTTAGTGCCATATTTTAGTGATGATAATGTAATTTATATTTCTTGTCTTCTTTCTTTGTCCTTGTTGTGAGTAATGACTTCTTGGTGTTATATTGGTTTTTGTGCTGTTCTTACGACTTATGGTTTCTTGATTATCCCTTCAGCTTGTTGCTTCAGTATTCATTTGCTGATGTTTTTGTCTTTTCGCATTTTTATTTGTGAATTGACTATAATATGATAATTCTTGCAACTAACAAGCCATTTTTTTGGTCAATTTATTTTCTATAGGCAATTTGAAAAGGTCTTTAGTTAATAGAAATATGACTTATTAAATACATTTTTCAAATCTATATTTTAATTTCATCTGGCAAAAGCAAACCATTTTAATAACTTCTGGTGTTGGTTTTTCTTCACCTCTTTAATGGTATGTTTAGTTTTGATAGTACTAGCTGGAAACAGAATTGAAGTTTTCTTGCAGGTGGTCTAATTGTTGATTTCTTATTGAATTTGATATCAAAATTGCCTGCATGTCTCTGTGATGGACTTCTTTCATTTTTTAAAGCAACTGGTGTTCTTGAAAAGAATGATGAATACGGGACTTTCGAGATAGGAACTCTCGTGTAATTGAAGGCGGAAACCGTCTCCTCAATTACAAAAGAGAGTAATTGAATACCAGACCTATTGAATATTAATATATACCACCTAAAAACAAACTATTTATGAAATTTTACTAAATTTTAGTTGACGAAAAACAATTAAACTGAAGCTCTACAAATGGATTAAATATAAATCTCCCTTAGCTCAACAGTGTTAATTATTCAGTGATTCCATCTCACTGTATTGATGTTTTGGTTATATAGTATAAAAGTAGATTTGTTTCCGGATTGAACACGACTCAAAAGTCCCGTATTGTATCTATATTTCTATAGTTGATATACCTCAGTAAATACTCTCTTTATAAATTAAATCTTAAAAAGTTACAATTTACTCTATATGGATTCAAACTTTACGCTGAAAGATGAACAGTTTAAAATGCGATCACCCTGTCTATATACTATTAACCTGTGATGTCACTGACGTCTCATGTCTGGCAACATTTACATAATGTACGTCTGTGCTAACTGCTCATGATATGACTACAGCATATTGAATTAATAAAACATTTAAAAAAAAACAATAAAAACAGTGTGCTTTTGTCAAGAGGAATCCAAAGAAACTAATCCAAATGGGGACTCTGCAGAGCGCAGCAGGATACAACTGAAAAGGGGCCGTAGACTTTTGAAATTTGTTTTGGTATTGCTGGACTGTAAAGCCATATTTTCCTCGTTCATTAAATGTAACTTGATAAATTTTGTGTTGGACTCAGTAATTTTTGCCTGACAAATAGGCAGGTCTGACAAATTTTAAAAATTTGGTTGCACACGTTGTCGTGCTAGGTTGTCGTATCAATTTTACAGGAAGATGACATCGTAGAGCAACAAAATGTGCCTACCATGTATGACCCATATATATATATAAAGTCACATACCAAATTTGAAAGAATTCTCTCCAGCAGTTGTCAAGAAAAGTGTGACAAAAAAATTCATTATATTCAATATAAGGAAAAATGGCTGTTTCCAGTCAAACAGGGAGTTGATACCATAGAGAGACAAAATTCGTTTATGATGTATAACCCATCCATATAAAGTCATATACCAAATTTGAAAGAATTCTGACTAGCAGTTATCAAGAAAAGAGTGACGAAAATTATCACTATGTTCAATATAGGGGAAAATGGCTAAGTCCGGCCAAACAGGAAGTTGATATCGTAGAGTGACAAAATTCCCTTACGACGTTTGACCCATCCATTCATTTGTATAAAGTACCATACCAAGTTTGAAAGAATTCTAACATATACAGAAAAGAGTGACGACAATTTTTCACTATGTTCAATATAGAGGAAATGGCTACGTCCAGTTATACAGGAAGTTGATATCTTAAAACTACAAAATTCTATTACAACGTATGACCTATCAATATAAAGTCACATACCAAATTTGAAAGAATTCTGTACAGCAATTGTCAAGAAAAAGTGTGACGAAAGGTTCGGACGGACAAGGGTATTCCAATATACCACCCACTCGCGAGTTGGGGTATAGAAACTGTGAAGGGGTACCTTTGGGCAAGTCTTGACATAAAAGTGAGTGCGAACTTAAGAAGTTGCTGGTTCCAAAGTGAGTGTGAACTTTAAAGATCACTGAACAGTTATTTGCTTGATCAGATAATCAAATTCCATGAAAATCCGATGTCGATGACAGGCTTTCCGAGGGTTGAAAATTTCTGCAAGACATTTGTTCCGACAAACAAGAAAGATTGCCGGACCCAAGGCAATCTTGCCGGACAATAATGACCTAAATCCGGGAAAAAATCTTGTTTTCTCCGTTCCGGTCCCGATTTACAAAACCGGAAGTCTTCCATTAGCAATTTCATGGTCAAATTTGATACAGTTAACAATATTTTGACAAATAAAGAAAGCAAGCAATTTTATAGTTTGAAAACGGGTTTTAAACTTTTTCTATTGACATCTTTACCATCATCGGCAGACACTTCTGCAATTTTGCGTTTTTTCTTTTCCAAAGATGTTAGCAGCCCTACCACCATATAAAGTTCCATTCCTGTAAACGTTCCATTGCAGTTGTGTTTCCTTGGAACAATTCCCTATTTTTCTTTGCTTACATACTCTTCATTGTTTGCATTCTAAGGAATGCTTTAACACTGATCCTGTTTTTATACGCCTTCTATGACGGGACGTTTTATGGTACGCCGGTGTCTGTCCGCCCGTCCATTCACACGTCGTACTGGAGAACACAATGACCATTTTTCTTTAAGCTTTGGAGGGTCGTTTGGTATGACAGAGGGAAACTCCCTTTTGTTTGTTTTTATTTTTTTTCTTTTTTTCCATCAGCGGATTTTCCAATCCAGAAATACGGAATTTCGAATTTTCCGAAAAATAAATACGTTAATACCTTAGTTTTGAAAATATTAATAAGATCACTACCCCTAAACATTACTCAAGATCAGATGATTGATTGATACATATCATTATCTGAAGGCCCCTGGGATGGTGCCCTGTTTACCCTCCCCCCAATTTCAAAATGATATATCATCTTGAGAACAGTTGAGATCCCCGCGTCTATACCATATATATTATACCCCGCTCGTTAGAGGGTTGGATATACTCCATTTACCATGCCTGTTCGTCCTAAATTTATTGCTGTCGCAATTTTCTCAATTCAAATACAAAGTTGTAATTTCACTATTCTACAACTTGCAATACTAAACGTTTAGAGTTTATGGAACAAGCATCTTATAATGAAGGGGGTCTGGAAGGGATGGTACCTTTCACGTAGTCACGCAAAAACTCTGATTAAACCACGCATCACGCGTACGCTTGATTTTATCGAAATTTCACGTTCACGCTTATTTGTTGTTGCAAGTTTAATATTAAAGCTAACTGAAATAATTCGTAAAGGCTCTGCGGAACCTGGTGTCTCGCCTGCTCACTCCGCTTTCATTATAATTTGGCCTATATTAGGAGGTGGTTACTAAACATTCTAAGAAATAAAACAAAATGGTATAGTTGGCCACGATTAAAAGATAAAAAACACAAAATGTACAAATTAAAAAACACATAACAATGACAAAAATAGAAAGAGAGGGAGGGAAGACTGCCCAACGTTTCGGCCTATATGGCCTTCGACTAGGGACTACCGGGCTAAATACGGAGAAAAAGATGGATATGATGAGAGAAGGCAGACCTGATGGCGTGTCACAGAAATAACCTGTAAAAATCGTGCCAAATCTTGAACTTAATCAAAAACGAGAGATAAAACATTAGTTATCTGTACTATGCAAATATTAAACTTCAATACATAAATAAGTTTATAAAATAGAATGCTTCTTAACATTCATGCCAAAGGGTCGAACAGTTCCAAGAAAATGGATGATTTTTTGTTCAAGGAACTGTCGTTGTTTTTCACCTGCACTAGTTTGTATAAGGACAGTTACATGCATGTCCAGTATGCTGTGGTTAGCTCGCCGGAAATGTTCACCTACGGGGCAATCCTTACCATTGGTGACGCTCTGTTTATGTTCTACAAAGCGATCACCCAATCTCCGGCAAGTCTCACCCACATAGATCATGTTACAGCGTTTACAGCCTACAGCATACACTACGTTTTCAGTAGTACACGTGAAACCATTTTTTAGTTTGAAAACGTTAGCCGGCCCTACTACTTCATCGGTTTCCCAAGTAAAAGGACAAGTCGAACAGCGAGATCGCTTACATTGTCTAGTGCCCTTATATTTACAGGGAGTTTGAGGAGTAGCACTCTTGAAAGAACTAGTAACAAGGTGCTGTTTTAAACTCTTCCCTTTTCAAATCCTGGAAAAACTGCCGACATATGCTCGTCCTCGAGAACTATAGATTTGAAGTTGCGTATCAAAATGTTTTTGATAGCTTCATTGTGAGGGTGGTATGTCAGGACCAACGGAACCCGGTTGTCGGTATTTCTCACCCTCTTCTCCATAGCCTCGGATCTGGTCACTCGGGAAACTGAATTCATAGCTCGATCCAAAACTTTGGTGGGGTAGCCTCTCTTAACAAAAAAGGATTTAATTCTGTTACATTGAGTCCTGCTCGTCACTACAGATACGACGAAGTCGCAAGAATTGTGACTTTGGAATGGCATCCTTGCATGACTTTGGGTGACAGGACCCATAATTTAAATAACAGTGGGCGTCTGTCGGTTTGTAAAACACTGAGGTGGAAATTTGCCCATCCTTTACGGTACAGTTAATGTCGAGGAAAGAGAGACTATTTTTGGTAATATTAAAAGTGTATTTGATGGCCGGATGGTACGAGGAAACATAGTCAATGAAAGACTTAAGTTCATCTTCACTGTCAGAGGACACCCCAAAAACATCATCAATGTATCTTTTATAAAGTTCGGGGACAGGTCCTATATATTCGGAGAACATTTTTTCCTCGAGATAGCCAACAAATAAACAAGCAAAGCTTGGACCCATTTTGGTTCCCATCGCAACACCACCGGACTGACTAATATTCCCGATCAAATTGAAAAGTGTTGAGGGTCAAGACAAGTTCAGCAAGCCTAAGGATAATGTCTGTCTTTACATAAGGATTGGGTCTTTTGTCTAAAAAGTGTCTTAAAGCTACCATAGCATCATTGTTGGGGATGCTAGTGTAGAGGGCAGTGACATCCATAGTCAATAGTTTAACATCAGCATTTTCTGGCTGAAAAAACTCAAAAATATAACTCATAAATTGGGGAATCCTGGTAGACCTATAGTTTCAGCTTGTAGCTGTCCTACCGAATACATTTCTAGTTTTCTCCATGATGTATTTATTCCAATTGTGGAGAATCTACCTACCTACATTAAGGACACTACACATACTCTCAATATTTTTGAGTTGAAGAAACTGATGTTTATCCCAGAGGGTCCAATGTTAAATATAAATTCTGCGCTAGCGGCCATGTTGTTTGTCGGATCGGAACTAAATGAGCAAAGGGCATTCCATACATCATTCCTATAAAGTTTGGTTGAATTAGCTTCAGTGGTTTCAGAGGAGTTGATGAAAATAATGTTTTTCCCATGGGGTCCAATGTTAAATATAAATTTCGCGCTGGCGGCCATTTTTTTTGTCCGATCGGAATGAAATGAGAATCTTTATATAGGACCTTCCATACACAATTCCTGTAAAGTTTTGTTGAATTTGCTTCATTGGTTTCGGAGTACATGTAGTTGATGAAAATGACGTTTTTTCCCATAGGGTCCAATGTTAAATGGCGGCCATGTTTTTTGTCGGATCAGAATAAAGTGAGAAACCTTTGTAAAGGACGATCCATATGCCATTCCTGTAAAGTTTGGTTGAATTTGCTTCAGTGGTTTCAGAGGAGTTGATGAAAATGATGTTTTCCCTTAGGGTTCAATGTTAAATAGAAGTTACGTGCTGGCGGCCATGTTTTTTGTCGGATTGGAATGAAATGAGCAATATTTATAAAGGACCTTCCATACATCATTCCTGTAAAGTTTGGGTGTATTTGCTTCAGTAGTTTCAGAGAAGTTGATAGAAATGACGTTTTTTCCTATTGGGCCCAATGTTAAATTCAAGTTCTGCTCTGGCAGCCATGTTTTTTGTCGAACCTTTGCTTCAGTGCTTTTAGAGGAGATCTGAAAAGTTAACAGACGAACGGACGACGGACGCCAAGTGATGGCAATAGCTCACACTGACCATTTGGGTCAGGGAGCTAAAAATTGTCCTTCCAAACTTATTAATCCGTTGAACAAATTTATTCATAAACGAAATAAATACAGCATTGTTGTTAAATCTTTACTTCTGCAGTGCTACAGATAAGGATTGACCAATTGGGTAATTTCACTCTTACTTTTGTAATCAATTGGGTCATAAACATTTTCTCATGTAAGGCAATATCATGTTCTACCTCTACAGCTAAAACGAATTGGGCTTTTCACCCCTCAGGGCTGTAGTATTTTGAATTTTTTATATTAGATACTCAAAATACATACATTATTATTTTTAAAAAGTGTCAAATTCTATCAATTCCAAGGCTAAAGTGAAAACATGCACCATGTGAAAATATCAAGCAATCGATGCATATTAAGTGATAACGTCGTTGTTTGTAGCAGGACGTTTCGGGCAAGATGTAACTTCGGTTGAACCTCTCGGACTTGAGTGTATGATTGATTTTTCAGACAGAAATAAACCTTGCATAATTATGCAATTTGTTGATATTCTAATTTAATAATACAATGTAGTTGTAGATTAACAATGCATTTATAATGATTTAATATGGAAAACAAAATAACAATGTATTTGAGTTTTGTTTAGTTCAGAATAAATTCTTCGTACTTTCGTTGAAGGGAAATGACGATCATTAAATGCACACATTTATTTATCTAACCCCAAAGTAAGGACTACCGAAACCCTAGGTAAAATAAAAAAATGGGTAGGGGCAGGATATTTAGCCTTCCATACGACCCCTTGTGAGTATGCTCTTGTTGTTTCAGAAATAATGAAGTGGTCTTTATATTGCATTGGGTGTGATTTTTCCCTACACAGTTTGTTATAAGTGGTTTGCAGTAAAGATTATGAGACAGCATGACAGCATTGTTTTTGATAGAGATTCATAGCCACAGTGAGCTGTACATGTACATAACTTTTTCGTTTGTTTTAGCTTTCCTTGGTTTACACTGAATGCCAAATTAAGAAATAATTTATGGGCGTTGGTTAGGAAAAGCTATGAATTAACTCAAGGATTGATGTAAACAAATCAAATTTCAAAATTTTTTTAAATATTGGGATATCCACGATGGCAACCGATACACATTTCCCTA
>MJUU01031940.1:46273-57604 GCA_002080025.1 Modiolus philippinarum | reverse complement strand
AATGGAACTTTACAGACTTTGATCTATAATGTGAAAACGAGATTTCCACTCATGAGATTTGAAAAAGGGTCAGCATTGATTTGGAAACATACAAAAACCAGAACTTGAAAATTGCTTCAGTTGATAGTGTAGCCTTTTCTCTAAAACACAATGAATGAGTTCTTGCATTGTTTATATGCATCATTGAACAAAGAAAACTAGAGCTGTCGGCAAAGCCAGACTAATACCCCCCGCAACTGCATTTGAGTACCAAGGCATGTCATTTTGAAATTTGACCTTCAGCCACATGGTAATTGGAAAGCGAATCTAACAGAAATAGAGCCTGTCAGGACTGAAGTTGCAGGTTTTATTCCTATCAGTTCATATCTTCTACTTCATATAAAGTGTAATACATTAAATAATATATAATTCAGTGGATATAAAGATGATTTAACCAAGCTCTCGACACAAAATGACCAAGGATTTACTATCATTAAGGTCAAAGTCAAGGTCACAGTGACCTAAATTCGGTACGCATCACACCGCCTTCCCATGATGGATCCACACATCAAGTTCGATAATCCTAGGTACTACGGCACAAAAGTTCTGCTCCAGACACGAAATACACATGGTTTTGCTATTATAAAGGTCAAAGGTCAAAGTCAAGGTTACAGTGACCTAAATTTGGTACGCGACACATTGCCTTCCCATGATGCATCCACACAAAGTTTGATAATCCTAGGTGCTACGGTACAAAAGTTCTGCTCCGGACATGAAAGGGGACGGACTGACAAACGGACAGACCTATTTACCCCCTCCCAAAATAAAACTTCGTTTGCGGGGGGTATAAAAATGCACACGAGGCAAAGTCTCTATCAGTGCATGGGTAATCCATTATTCAGCCAAGCAATGGAACATCGTTGTTAATCTTCATTCAGATCTTGAAGTCGAACAACGTCACATTATGAAGTTTCGATTGAAAAGGTAAACTAACGACAGCGCACGAATGACAGGAAAACTTATGAAATATCAATCAGAAATAAACATTATATTACAGAAGCGTACCAATTCCACATTTTCTATTTCAAGTTCCAAGTTCAAAATTTCAAGTTTCATGCTGGATTCCGCCCTGGAAGTTGGAATAGACAACGTTTGAAATTCTAATTTTGAAAATAAATGAATGAATAAAAAGTGGCTGTCGTCGAATAGTCCACACAACACATGGATCAATATTTAAATTAGCTTCACAATTTTATACTGATTTAATATTTTGCAGAAATTTTGATCGAAGCACTTTTTTTGACAGTGGATCCATATATGAGGCAAGGTATTTGTAAAGTTGGAAATGTATAAAGAGGGCAATAAATGTATATAAATTGCGGTCAGAATCAGATAAATGCCACATATTCATAATGAATAAAAGGAAATGTAGTAAATGCACACAATGAATGAAAGGATATGGAATAAATGCACACGAGACAAAGTCTCTACAAATACATGGTAAAAACAATTAAAGGAACAACGCTTTTATTGTTGTTCTTTATCTGTATCTTTGCCTCATAGAAATTCAGGTCAAATTATAGACAATTTCATTTCAGTAATAGTTAAGTCTCAATATACCAATTTCAACGAGAGGACGAGGGAAAATTCCAAACAAAATTTAGTGAAAAAATGTACATTGCTTAAAGAATAAACTTTAAATGTTTCTACCACTATGAAAAAGTTAACAACAGCTACATACAGCAATTGCATTTACTAATAGATGATATCCAGGTTAATGGTCTGCACTCCCTAATTTGTCCCTTTGAAGGGGTTATTTTCTTAGATGAGAAACAAATATCTCAAGAAGTTCAAAGTAGGTGTTTAATTCACACAGAAAGGTAAACTAAATTCTATGTGAGATTTTATTGATTAATAAATCTCAGGAATCATCTGATATAAAAACAAATTATGTCATACTATCAATAATTTTACTTCAGTACCATGGAACCAGTTGCCTGTCACTGGCTATGACATAAATATTTTATTTCAATAGGACATACCCGTATAGAAATTATTCAAAATATTTTCCTACTGATGCTTCAAATGTTGATGACTATAATTTTCTCTGAAATAATTCATTTTCTAGATATTCACGTCAGAAAAATTATGTTTTTCTTAGTGCTCAGTACAACAGGGAATGGGGAACCAGTAAATGTCCATACTGAGATCAGTTTATAAGTCCAAATTAGGGAGTGCAGACCATGAACCTGGATAAGGTCTATTCACAAACGGAAAAATTAAGTTTTTATTTTAT
The DNA here is from genome assembly GCA_002080025.1 of Modiolus philippinarum. Taxonomy (NCBI): domain Eukaryota; kingdom Metazoa; phylum Mollusca; class Bivalvia; order Mytilida; family Modiolidae; genus Modiolus; species Modiolus philippinarum. The sequence goes on along the minus strand of MJUU01031940.1, from coordinate 55,329 downwards.
TTTACATGTCCAGGGTAATACCAGAAAGACTAGGAAAGACCGGAGATGCGATGGTTGGTATGCAAATATCAAAGTGCGTAAAGTTGTGACTAAGAATATTTATTTAATAATTAACAATAACACGCCAAATACTTATGTAAATGAAGAATAGGGTTGTTGGTAAATCCGTTCACGTAAAATTGAGAATTAGACTGTCCTTTATGCTTAGTAATGTAAATCCCTTTATTAGTAATTTGTCTGAATTTTCTTTGATTTACAGAGACTGATATTCTCACTATCACTGAACTAGACTGACGAGCCTGTCTCAAATCCGTGAAATCTTGAGCGTAACAGAACAAAGCGTAGTGAGCCAGGGGGCAGCACTAGTCAGTCTATCACTGAACTGGACACTATCACGAAAATATCGGGTCAATGTGAAGGCGTCACGTGCGGGTTGCTATGCAACCTCCGAAACAGAGGTGCATAGCTCTTCCTACGTCAGATAATCTGAAATTGGTTGCTATGCTGACGTCATGTTTGTTACTATTTGTCATGTTCATACGCGCAATACGTTGAATATATAATGCATATATATTGTTGCAATAAACAATAGATAAATTGTTCTGAAATTTTAGCTAATAATGATGATGAAGGTGGTAAAAAAATTCAAAATAATTCGAAATTTCATGTAAATGCATAATAAAAAATCCGTTATTTATATTTAGTTGTCAATCCACTTATTTCTCTAACATATTCAAGTACAATGTGATATTTTCAAATCTGAACTACAGACATTTAAACTATATTAATTTGACCCGTAACAAAGCAATGGTAAAATGCGTATAGTTGACGTTTACATATGTATATTTAGTTTGAAAAGCAATTATTTTGCTCCGAGGTAATCAACTGTGCAGGATTATTGTGCACATATTGAGAAATCAGATGAGTGTATACAAAATTTTTTTCAGAGTTATTGAAAGCAGGAACAAAGACTACCCAGTAGGAACAATCGTAAGAAGTTATTCTGGATGGACGACTCATTCCATTATAACATCAGAACAAGTTACTAGAATGCCAGAGCTTCACGACCTGCCCCTGTCCACTGCACTTGGTGTAATGGGGATGCCAGGGTAAAGAATACTTATTTCACTTTTATATATCTTAAATTGATTTATTCAAAATGCATTGAAACAACATAAGCTGTCGAAATGGCCAAAGGTAGAAACTAATATTTTCAGTAACTCCGGTATTGATTATCAATCAATAAGTAAAACGATACAATAAACGTTTATTGATTGGTTGGTTATGCAAATTTTGGATGTAGTCGATTTGTTATTTGTTGAAATATCTCTATTTACTGGCCATTTTCTTGTTGAAGTAGAACAGAAATTGTTTAATGCTAGATTTCGTACATAATTCAGTAGAAAAGATCCATTCATTATGCCCTTTGCATACATACAAGATCCAAAGAATCGAACTCAGTAAATATATTTTTTTGTAGAATGACGGCATATTTTGGTTTCCTGGAAATATGCAAACCCAAAGAAGGTGAAACAGTTGTTGTCAGTGGTGCAGCCGGTGCTGTTGGTAGTCTTGTAGGACAGATAGCAAAAATAAAGGTGTTTTTATTGTTTTCATTTTATTTCTACAAATTCTGAGCTAATAAAATCGGCTTTGGTATCCATTGGCCTGTCACACTTTATTGTTTTACTAAACTCATAAACGGTCGGAAGGAAACTGTTTGTATGCTAAACATATACAAATTAATGTAAATAATCCCTCGATAAATATTCTGTAATTCTTGACGTAAAAAAATTTTGGTGGAATAAAATTACGCGAAATAAATTTGAATGATCAAATATTCATTTTTGGCATTTGAATATGCACGCCCCGAAAAATGGACAAAAAAGAGAACCCAGAGGACCTGATTAACTCAAAAAGATTTGTATTTTTCCAGTTTTTAGAGTTTTATATGTGTTGTTGGCCGTCAACTTTCACCTGTCTTTGTCTTCTTGGTGGATTATGATTTTGCTACATTTTAATTGTGTTGACATACTAGTAGCTATTTTCTATACACGTGGATGTAGAATTGCTGTAGTTCTCTAACGTTGTATTAAAGACAAGATATACATTTTTTGTCTGAATGTGATCCTTATATTGCCATGTATTCTGTGTTTATGACTTTTGGTTGTTATTTCGGTATTCATTTGAAAATTTAATTCTTCTAATACTGTTACTTGTACCATTTCAACTGTTACTTGTACCATTTCAGAAATTCGTTTAATTCATATAACGAATGTTTTGATTGGTCACAACTGACCGTCAATTCCACCATCTACACACTTGGGACATAGAAGGTTCCCTGTTAAGTCTGTTAAGTCTGGTTCCAAATACACAAGTTAAAAATAAAACATGAAATCGATTAATGGTTTTTAGTTGCATTATAATCGCAATAACAGTACATTATTTGAATACCCGAGGGTGTCAATCTTGATTTAACGGTCAAAACATCCGTTTACAAGCTCCGCTACGCGTCGCCTGTAAACTGCATTTTGACCGTCAAATCTACGATTGACGCCCTCGGGTATTCAAATAATGTACTGTTATTGCTTACACAAATATTTTAGTTTTAGTGTTTTTACGTTAGAACATAGCAGAATTCTTAAAACTATAAAATAAGCGATAGGATAAAAGTAGAACTAAATTTTGAAATGGAAATTTATATATATATATATATCATTCAATTTATTCTAGGGATGTAAAGTGATTGGTTTTGCTGGAGATGATGACAAATGTAAATGGATAAAGGAATTAGGATTTGACTGTGTTTACAATTATAAGAAAAAAGACCTAAATGAAGCTTTGAAAGAAGCAGCCCCCGATGGTGTAGACTGTTATTTTGACAACGTAAGTTTTGTTGTTAAAATAAATATTTCTTACGCCTGCACGTAACCATAAATATAGAAAAGATCACTTTCTAAATGATTGCGTTGCTATTGAACCACTTTATTTGCCACATACGGTTTTTACGTGATAACGTACTTTGTAGAACGTAAATTCGGGTTAGTTGCATTTGGAGTTTTTTTTACCTATTCTTCAAATAGTTCACACCTATCTATTTACTAAGGCCTTATATACGTATTTTCTTTTCAACACGTCTCGGGTAATTGCTCGTCATTTCCACATCATAACTTTCCGGTTAGAATGAGTAAATTAACAAGTTTGAGAGTGAAGTCTTTTTTTTATTGCTAAATTCTAAAAAAATATGTATAATAAGAAGATAAGAAGTATGTCTCACACAATAGCATTCATGATATCGTTTTATTGTTATCTTATTATTTACTATAGGTAGGTGGACCTTTGACCCAAACTGTACTTAGACATATGAAAGATTTTGGGCGTATATCAGTGTGTGGACAGATATCTGAATATAATGCCAAAGGGTCACTCAAAGGTATTTAGTTTATATACAATATAATCACTGCTTCCCACAGCGGGAAATCTAGTGGTAAAAAAATTATCTTGTGTCTTGTGATTAAGCTTTTCCACAAGCAGGGGTGATTCGAGTATTTCTTAAATAATTCACAGTCGTAATAAATATGTACATGCTGGTCAAAATTAATTGCTTTTGGGTGTTAAAATGCTTGTACCCTGAGAAAATTGTATGTACAGATAGATTTTTAACATACCCCATTTATAGACCGATTTAGAGACACTTACTGCGTAAGTAACGATGTTATCCAAAGTCTTTGGATGTTGCCAAGCAAAATCATTTTGTCCTGAGATAGCGCCATTTACCTTTTATACCCACTATCTCAAAGGTAATCATCATCACAAACTTTCATTGGTTCAATTGTCAAGTCTACGTATGGATCAGGAAAAGAGGCGTGTCATCATTGAAGGAACATTCAAAGAAACCACGTGCCTCAGTGACTAGTAATCGATTTTGTAAACAAAAATGGAAAGTAAAACAGCGAAATATTGTTATTTTAATTAATTTATTGTGCCTAAACCGCTGTATGTGTTCTGTCAAAAATTGACAGGATGATTATCACCATCTCAGTAGTCAGAACTTCGGTGCTGACCCCAAAACCGATTCTATTTGGAACCTTATAATATCTAAATTTTTGTAAATTTTGTTGAAACTAAGGAGTACATCCCTCATGCAAAGCTCTGTCCTTAGCTGATTTTGGATTTACAATCAGATCATATTGGTTATTTGTTCTCTATCAGTTTTTACACATCTTTGAGTTTATGGTCTTCCAAACGTTTAGATTTTATCTGCACTGAAGAGACATAAGTTGTCGAAATGCACATATGCAGAAAATAAATTCTCAGCAACTTCAGTATTTAGTTATTTGTTACCACTGGGTCGATGCCGCTGCTGGTGGACTGTTAATTCCCGAGGGTATTCACCGGCCAAGTAGTCAGAACTTCGGTGCTGACCCGAAAACCGATTCTATTTGGAACCTTATAATATAATTCTTACATTTGTATTGATACTGTATGTCAATACAGAAATTAATGCACACATATGACAAGCCATCTAGAAATTTATCCTAATATATTTTAATATTAAAAATAGATTTTTAAATATTAAAAACTGATTTTCAATATACGAAAATAATTTTCAATGTCATAGAATAATTTTTAATATGAATAAATAATTTTCAATATAAGAAAATATTATTCATTATAAATAATATAATTAAATATTAGAAAATCGATTTTAGTATTAAAAAATGCATAGTTTTAATAATAGAAAAATGCGTATATCATATCAAAAATCATTTTCTGATATTTGAAATTCATGTTTTAATATAAAAAATAAAACTGTTTTTTTAATATTGAATATTCATTTTCTAATCCTTTTTAATATTAACGATATCTCCTTTTTCAATATTGAAATAATTTTTTATTGTTAAAAATAAGTTGATTTTTTAAATATTAAAAAAAGCTGCTTTGGTAACGCCAACAATGTCCAATAAGCGCTTATCAAGAGGTAACAAAGCGGATATTTATTTTCTTTTCTTGCAATATGATGTTAAAAACTAGAAGGCATAATCTGGAATTAGCTTTTCAAGTCGTAAGCCGTTTTCATGTTTACTATACATTTCATAGGTGATGAATTTTAATATTACAAATGAATTTGCAATATTTAAAAATTATTTTTGTAATATTTAAAATCAAACTGATTATTTAATATTAAAACAATCATTTTTTGAAATATTAAAATCGAAATGATTATTTAATATTGAAAATCAATTTTTAATATCTAAAAATCCATTTTAATTGTAGAAAATCCTACGATTATTTGATTTTATAATGATTTTCTAATATTAAAAAAAAATGATTTTTTATTGAAAAATTATTTTTAATATTAAGAATAGGGAATAAATTTCCCAACGGTTTACCAAATACACTTTTGTTATTGTGATTCCTTGACAATAGCATTGATTTCTAAATTTGCAGTAATTTATTATAAAATGGTATAATCTGTATTCTCTTAGAGATGCAAAGTTAAAACATTTACCAGAACCTCTTTAAAGTCGCATAATAACAATTTTGTTTACAATTTCAAGGCAGTGACGTTGACGGAACTTTGTTTTCAGAATGTTAGATACATAAACCAAATCTTCGATTACGTAAGGCAAGGGTCAGAGATCGATAAGCCTCATACCGAATACCCATTTATATACACAAACCAAAGCCGCCGTAGAAAATGAAACTACATCGCTGTTTTTGACTTAAATTGAGGAAAACAAGTATTTGATATATAACAATTGAAATCTTTTCGTTTCTTATGAATAATTTATAACTAATTTTTTGCCCAGTTTAATAATTAGAAACAGGTAAAATATATGGAACACATTTTAGGTACTTCAGTTTGCTTCCATAATAGGTATTCTTGGGTGTTAAAATATGCATAGTTGTTTAAATTCGGAAGAAATATACAATTTTTTAGTCCCCGAGGGTATTCACCAGCCCAGTAGTCAGTACTTCGGTGCTGACCCGAAAGCCGATTTTATTTGCAACCTAACAATATCTAACTTTTGTTAATTTTGTTGAAACTAAGGAGTATCTTCCTCATGCAAAGCTCTGTCCTTAGCTGATTTTGGCTTTCTATTTAGATCACATTTGGTAATTTGTTCTCTATCAGTTTTTAAACATCTTTGACTTTATGGTCTTCCACACGTTTAGATTTTATCTGCACTGAAGAGACATAAGTTGTCGAAATGCGCATATGCAGAATCAAAATTCATTGTAACTTCGGTATTTAGTTATTCGAATATTACAGCAGCCAAGTGTCTCAGGTTACATAAACCACCAATTTACTCGAGCCGCACTTTGGAAGCGGTGGTAATATTATGTAATAAAATAATCTTTTCTTTAATTTTAGGGCATACAGCCCTTATACTTTCTTAATATTATATTAGACCTGTCACACTGGTTTTTGCGATAAATAAGATTGAGATGTTTAACCCAACATTTCTTTTTAAATGCATGTTCCAAGTCACTTCCATTCCGGTTTAAAATTTTCCCCGGTGGTTTGGAACCTACTTTGTCTTTTTGGTCTTTAGATTTCGGCTCCTGTAAATGCTGTTTGGTAAGTTTGTTATAACCTCAATTATACTTAACATCAATAGTTAGTTTTCTAATAGATCAAAATACTAATTGTCATTCATATGTGTTCCTCTGATTTAAAATGAACGATGAACATCATAATCCCACTCTGTTTATGATTTCAAAGTGAAATGAGTATTGAGTGAAAGATTTTAAATGAACGATGAACATCATAATCCCACTCTATTTATGATTTTAAAGTGAAATGAGTGATTGAGTGAAAGATTTTAAATGAACGATGAACATCATAATCCCACTCTTTTATGATTTCAAAGTGAAATGAGTGATTGAGTGAAAGATTTTAAATGAACGATGGGCATCATAATCCCACTCTATTTATGATTTTAAAGTGAAATGAGTGATTGAGTGAAAGATTTTAAATGAACGATGAACATCATAATCCCACTCTGTTTATGATTTCAAAGTAAAATGAGTGATTGAGTGAAAGATTTTAAATGAACGATGAGCATCATAATCCCACTCTATTTATGATTTTAAAGTGAAATGAGTGACTGGGTGAAAGATGAAAGTTCATTCAGCATAGCATTTATCAATAGTATGTGCTGGTGGACTTAATTCTTTTCGGTATTCACCAATCAGAAGTCAGAACTCAGGTGCTGAAAGGAAAACCATTTCATTTTGAAACATACGGTATCTTAATATCTGAAATGTTTAAAACAAACGAGTATATTTTTTTCTGATTTATGGCTTTCTGTTTAGATCCTAACGTTTATATATCGTCAGTAAGAATTTACACATGTTTTTGAAATGAACTTGTCGAAATTACAATGTACAGATACTAAAATTACAGTACTTATAATGTAAGTATTAGGTGTGCTTTTTATTTCAGTTCCTTCGGTTAGTAATCCGAATGTAGTTTAGGGATAGTAAACTACACGCATTGTTATACAAGGTCATTTTGATTCAAATTGCACGGCCCAGTGAATTGAATTTCATGATTTACAAGATATTTGAGTTTGATGGGTTTATATTTCACCAGACATTCGGTTTTGCAATGGACACCGATTGTGTACCCATACTTGCTAATGTTTTCATATTTCGTATTCTTATGCTGCCGAATTTATATAAAACTTCTAAAATTTTAGAAGCTGGTTCTTCAATTTCACGTTTCGATATCACGGGCATCTAACCGTTTATCGAAAAAAAATGCACGTGAAGGACCACGTGATGGCGGTCAAGTATTACATCGGATGCGTGATGGATCAGGCAACGGTTCGTGAAGGACAAAATCAGTGATTTTTTAGTCATTTCTATTTAATAGACAATTATTTAAAAGGAGAAATGAAATCTAAAAAACTAAAATTGTCTGTCAAAATGGTATTCATCAATGGCTATTTTGGTGTAAAAAATACGAATATATCTTGCAGTATTCTGAAAAACGAAAAAGACAGCACCTTACCCTATGAAATTTTCATTAACATATACCCACATTTGGTCATATTTTGATACGATAGTTATCTTTTCCTCATTATTTGTTATGATATTCCCTCAGATGTGAAGACACATTGTCAGAAGAAGCTTAAGGATGATGTATCTCTATTATATAGTTTTGCTTGGATCGTTTGGACCATAAAGCCCTTTTCTTGCACGCGAAGGATCAAACAACGTAAATCTTGGATCATGAAGGATCTGCTTGACCGAGCCAATGGCAATTTGATTTTTGGTCTGCTGATGCAAGTATATAACCCTGAAGTTTTGCGGTGATTTGAGAAATAAGATATAATAATAATGGGTTGCCCAATGTGTTGTGCACAAGTAAAATCATCTCATGTATCAATTCCGCTGTAAATGATACCAGACGAGAATGAAAATATTTAATAAAGTGCGATTATTATACATGTTATATTTACAACATGCAATCAAATGAACAGCATAAAATCACTACAATTACGCAAGAGCTAGCACAAATTATAGAGACTTTCTCATTAGACACAGTTATCCCCATGACCGCCTTATTATCTAGGCGATCATACGATATCAGTCCCTTGTGGAAAAAATTGAAGTTTTGGTCCAAACTGTGATTCAAGATTCTTTCTTTACTTCATACTGGGATGATCATTTCTTTTAACTGTCTCCGACCTTTCAATTGCAATTGCTGTTTAATTGCTACCGAACACTACAACAGTTGAATGGGAGGATTGGCTAGCCATAAAACTGGTTTCACAGCATTTGTTTTGGAAAACCCTAGTTCGATCCCGATCTATCATTTGAAACGGTTTCCTGACGGTATGAGGAACATTTATAAAAACAAAATGTAGGAAAAACAAGCATTTGAAGTTTTTTTAAATTACTTTCCTTCTTCATGTTTTAAATTATCATTCTAAAAAAATTAAACATTAATCTGTAAAATAACACATATTGAAATATTTCTTAATAATTGACATCTTTAAAGGGAGTCCATTTGATTCGTTCGTTCGTTCGTTCGTACGCGT
>MJUU01031940.1:19214-45276 GCA_002080025.1 Modiolus philippinarum | reverse complement strand
TTTTTTGAGAAAATTATGCATTTTCAAACCATTAATTAGGTATTGTTGAACCCTTTTGACAGACATATTTAAATTTTAGAAATTCATCCACACAAATAGAATATAATGAATTAATCATTGACCTTTAATATTTTCCTCGATAGAAAGTCCTTCACGAACTGTTGACTGATCCATAATACTTGACTGCCATTTCCTTGTTCTTCACGTGCATTTTTGTCGATATACGGAATGATGCCCGTGGATATGTTCAAATTCAAATTCAAAGTTTTATTTAAAGTCGATATGATGAGAACAATATATAACACAAGCTTTAGTAATAGCTTTTAGCATCGACTATAAATAACTTACAATAACAACACATCATAAATGCATGCACATATACATTAAGACACATACAGACATTAAACATAATGATATTAGTTAAATACATACAGGCATTAAGCACACAATTGTTATAAAAGGCATGCACACATTTAAACATTAAGAAAAGTTAAGCATCAATTAAAATACATGCAAGCATTTTAAAAGCACAAAGTTACATATAGAACATAATATATAAAAACAGTAAATTAAAAACACAAAGCACTAAAAATTGATATTTAAGTAAAAAACTACAAAGAATAAGCACTAATAGCAGCATGATAATGAAATCTTTTAAATTGTGGTTGCATATCACAAATAAAATAGTCAGATGTAAGTTTATCCTAATAAACAAAGGAAATAGAAAGCACAAGGAGGAAAATAAAAGACTATTATACAAAAAAAAAGAAAAACAAATGCAAGCACAGCATTGGCATGAGTCGCCCTCAGGGTCCCATATTGAAACAATTTTTTGAATTGTTCAAGAGACGTTTCTTGTCGACACATGCCAGGCAACTCATTCCAAATCTCTGCTGCATTGTATCTAAAAGATTTAAGGCCATACCTTGTTGTCCTTACTCTGGGTAAATTTACTGTATTTTGAGACCTAAAATTATAATTTTGAATTTTTATATCAATCAAATCATGTAAATAACTAGGATTATGTTTATGAATAATTTTAAGTGTTTCAATAGCAATAGTTTTTATTCGTCGGACTTTTAGAGAAGGCAATTTAGATTTTATAAGGAGACACTGTAATCTTCATTAATGAAACGGAGAGCCCTCTCCTGGATTTTTTCCATTTTTTAAGAGTTTTTTTCACTGCAATAATGCCATGTTACAGGACAGTAATTAAAATTAGAAAAGATAAATGAATAGTATGTTGTAAGACTTCCAAGTTTAGTTAGATTTTTACCAAATCGTTTTAATATGTTTAACTGTCTAGATTCTTTTTTACAAATTTCAGAAATGTGACTATCAAAATTTAAATTTTTATCAATTGTGACCCCGAGAAGTTTACCATTTTCTTCACATTTTATTTTTGTGCCGTTAAGATTAAAGGTTATATCATGGCTGTTAGTTTTTGGGCCAATGGCTATAGCCTAAAACTTATCCGAATTAGCTTTCATCATATTTATTTTTATGCAACTTCGGTATTTTTTGTATTTTGAACCATTGGGCCGATGCCACTGCTGGTGGACCAGAGGTCCCCGAGGGTATTCACCAGCCCGATAGTCAGACTTGTCTGACATGAAAATTTAACCTTGCCTGTTATAGAAATTTACTGTTTTTATCAAAATTCAAACCCCTTAAAATTACCGAGGCTTCATTCCGAGTATGGCACTCGGTAGATATCCTTGGTACTGGATTTGGTTTCCTATTTCGATGTATTTGGTAATGAGTGCTTCTTTTATTACAACTTTTGGATTATGGTTTACCATATTATTTGATTTTAATGCTGCTGATGAGAGGTCACTCCTTGAAACACGTGTACAGCATAACGAAATATACTGTTTTTTATTCAACTTCGGTATTTTTGTTATTGAGTACCAATTTATCAAAATATTTATCTTTTTCTAAAGTATTTTTTACAGTTTCCAAATTTGAATCACAACAGGACAAGGTATTGTCATCTGCATAATTATATATGCTACAAAATAAAAAATGTCATTAATAAAAACATTAAATAGAACCGGGCCAAGAATTGACCCTTTATTTCGTTGTTTTCTATTTGGAATTTTCCAAATAACTCTCTAATAACTTTGTTGCATTTTCTTAAAGACCATATGTTTTAAGTTTAAGTAATAATTAATTATGCAGTAAACAATCAAATGCTTTGGAGAGATCCATTAAAATAGCAGCTATAAATTTATTTTGGTGCAAAGATTTTTTCCAGTCTTCTATTATTTTTAGTAAAGCGGTTTGACAGCCAAATCCTGATCTAAATGCTGAAAGTGAAGCGTTCAAATGATTTTTTTTTAAATCCATTAGCTGATTGTGTATTGCTCTTTCATATATTTTTGATATAGTGGTTAAAACACTAACTGGTCTATAGTTACTATTATCTAAAGTATTATTCTATTTAAATAAAGGGGTAACTTGGGCAACTTTAAGATCATTAGGAAAAATGGATCTTTCAATTTTTTTATTCACTAAATCCTTTATGGGATTAGCTATTATTGGTTGGGCGAATTTCAAAATTTTAGGAGAAATACCATCACAACCAGTAGCTTTCTTTATATTTAATTTATTTATTTGTTTATTTACAAATTCTTCCGTTACTTGTATGAATTTAAATTCCTTATTTTCTAACCTATTTTCATTTAACTTTTGAATACTAGGGTGATTTTCATCAATTATTTTGTTCTTATCACCAATATTTTTAGCTACATTAATAAAAAATTCATTAAAAATTCCTGTTACCTCTTTTGTGTTATTTATAATTTTGTCATCTTCTTGTAAAATAATATTATTATTAGTTTTGACACCCTTATTTGATAAAAATGGTTTTATAGTAGAATAGAAATCTGTTGACTTAGGGCCCCTACAGTTCGTTAAAAAAAGTAAGTCCTTATGGATTTATTTTTTAATTTAGTTACCAAATTCCTTTGAGATCTATATCTTTCCTAATTCTTATCAGATTTACATTTAAGAAATTTGTTATGGTACATTTTCTTTTTATATATAGCATTCCTTAATTCTTTGTTCATATATGGTGCTGGGGATGATATGGGTTTTCTTTTCTTGACCGGTATATTTTGGTCAATTACCTCCATAAGTGCTGTTTAAAAATTTGAGTAAGCTTGGTTAATATCTTCTGTAGATGTTAAACTTCCTAAATTTGCTGATTTAAGGTCAGTGATAAACTTATTATTACCAAAATTTCTGAAACTTCTATATTGAATGTATTCTTTTCTCATTTTGGGAACATACCCTTTAAGTTGAAAAGAGATAAAGTTATGACAGTCACTATGACCACAATTAAAATTAGATATATTCTAATTTTATTATGTTCTTTCACATAATAACCCATATTAAATGAGTACTAACATTTTATACTAAGCATTAGACATTACATAACGTAAAAAATCGGTTTCATTTTTAGACCTGCTTCTCGAAATTGACAAAGGTGGCCAATTTAAAACTAGAACTTATGACAAACGTGATGATTGAAAATTTCCTATCGTTAGTTTACCATTCCTTAGAGTAGTTACATCATTACAGCATTATAATGAGCAAACGAATACGAAGCAAGAACGAGGAAAGGGGGAATTCTAAAATCATAAATCCAAAATCACGGCAATTCCCATCCAACACGAATTAAGACAGTATGACAAAGACAAAGCAAATAAACAAAAAAGAACAAGAACGTCACATAATTAAAACACTAGCAGTGTAAACCCCTACAAAAACTGAAGTATCATCAGGTGCTCCGGAGGGTTAAGCATGATCTGCTCCACGCGTGGCATCCGTCACACGGTATGTATGATGTACTAATACGATACGATATGCTACAGCATCATCTGAATACGAGGATTTCACAAACAGATGATTATTTATAACCCCAAAAACTATTTCTGAAGGTATGTTAGGAAAACATGTTTTTGAAATTATTTCTCTGTAAATCCGAAGGCCGCCATCACGAGTTGGTTGGGCTGTATGATGCGGAACTTGCGAGTGAAGTTTTTACATTTGACTCAATCTAGCACTGACTCGATTAAACTGAGGCCAAGACCAGTTATTTCTACGTTTGGCGTCAGCGCGCCAATTGGAAATGTTTGATTTTATAACAAAACAAAAAAGGCATCTTTTTCGTTTCTGCGCTTAAAATTGCTGTTTAAGGAGACAACAAATATTTACTACTAAAAACTTTTTAACAGGGCTGGCGTAAACTTGAGAGAAAAAAATAATCAATATTGAAAAAAATATCTTCACTAGATTCAATTGAATTATTTAAACAGACTTTTAATGAATATGGTTCACATAAAATTATTTTATTTTCCAAAATTCTTTTGTTGTTATTTTTTGTATTGTTTTTGTTTGTTTGCCTCATGCCCTCCTCAATTTTAAAAATACAGTTGACGCCAAACATTAAATTAAAATTGGTTTCGCCTAAACTGTTGAGCTTGCCATCTTCCTGGCTGTGATTATCTTTTGACGACTCATTTCTTACTCGACCTATGATGTATGTAAAGTAAGGATCGCTTACCTTGTCTAAGCAAAAGGTCTCCTTAGGAAGCCATCTAATTTCTTAGGGTTGAATGTTAAATTAATTTTGAGAATCGAATATGCTTCTACTGCATTCCTTGTTCTTTATATTTAACCGATCTTACCTTTATATCATACTATGTATTCAAGTATTTAAATTTGCCACTTTTTGTTGGTAACGAGAAATTTAGAGTTAGTAATCGACTATAACCTCCAATGCCGCTTAAATTAAAACTTTGACTGGCTGTATAACAAATTCATACTTTACATCAACAAAATGATATTGTGATTGAAAGGATATGGAGTAAATGCATATGAGACAAAGTCTCAACAAATACGTGGTAAAAACAACCAAAGGAACAACGCTTTTGTTGTTGTTCTTCATCTTGAAGTCACCATGAGGCCTTCAACAATGAGCTTTGTTCATACCTCATAGTTAGTTCAAGACGGCCCAAGCACCAGTTTGAGCGGAATTCTTTATTAATTGTCGAACATTACTACATCCATGTCTTTTTGGTCATAGTGTACTCTTACAATCACTGTCATCCTTTGCCCGACAAAAGCCCTAGTGCCTTAAGCTAGTAGACGATTACAACATATAGACAAACATAGTGCAATCATCAAGTCGATTGTAAGAAAAACTTGGCATTATAAAATAGTAAGATGTGGACACTTTAAACAGGTGGTTCGGGTCTTAACTCGGTTAGCTGATAATATAATTATTCAAAAATGTTTTAACAGAACTGTAGTTTGATCGATTGTAATACGGCAGCCAACATCCCAAGTTCAGGAAAACAAAAAAATGTTTTTGTTTGATCATGCATTGATTGAGGTTTTGCCTCATCTACATTTACTCCATATTTATTAATTTGTTCAAATACAGCATGTTTTAATCAAATAAGTCACTACAAAATTTCTTGACTGTCAAACGAAGATCCGTATATTTGGAAATGGGGTTTATAACAAAATAACCGAATAGAATTTCCAGGGGTTAAAATCCAAAGTAAGACACAACAGTTGAGTTTTGAGTACAGCAAAACCATAAATTAGTATTTGAAGTCGGTTACGGTTTGCAAATCGACGTTTAGAATTACTAGACAAGTAGACATAAGTGGAACTATACTTAATGCTTCTTAATTGTGAGTTGTTCTATTTGCATGAAAAATTCTGTCTTTTGCGGTTTTAAGGTTTAAATGTTTGCTGCACTTTTTAGGCATACATTGTCGAAACGGTCATATGCAGAAATCAAGATACATGAGGTATATTGTTATTTAAGATTGAAACTGACTATACAAAATGAGTTTTTGTTCCATATTTTCAGCTGAATTTCCATTTCGGTTGATCCTTTCCAAACAGTTATCAGTTCAAGGATTTCTTGTTAATAGGTGGCTAAGCCAGTGGCAAGAGGGTGAGAATCAAATGGCCCAATGGATAAAAGAGGCAAGTGTATGTCGATTTAATCTTCGATTCTTTAACTGAAATGATATTTATATATATAGACATCTTTAGTCTCCCTCATATTTCAGATAGCTCTTATATCTGTTTTATGAAAGACCATTCTGTCTTCATATCGTTGGTTGTTGGTGGGTTTAGTATATTTAAATTTTTCATTATTGGTAAAAGTATAACTTGTGACGTTACAATAATTTTAGTAATAATCATAGAGTCTGTTTTCCTCAAAGGTGTATTTATTTTACAATTAAAGAGGAAGTGGCATTCAAGTTCAAGGGGTTCGCATAGTTTACATGTATTAAAACTATCATTTTAGAGAACTCTGGAATGGTTAAGTGTTAAATTATATAACACTAAAACTGTTTATATTTGGATTTGTTGTTTAAAGTATCATCGAGTAAAATTGCTTCTGTTCAAAATGTCTTGTATAAGAAAAGTAATTCGTAGATAAGACACAGTAGACATGTAGAGGGGTATTCAAGTAGATCGGTAGATAGGGTTGACACGTAGACATGTAGGTATGTCTTGAACTTACCATGAGCAGATCTCATTATTAAAGCCTTATGGTTACTTCAAGATGAGGATCAGCATTAAAAGCATTTTTCTATTGCTTGGATTTTACCATGTATTATAAGAGATTTTGTCCTATATGCATTTGCTCCATACCCTTTCATTGTGTTTGTAAGCGGGTAAACTTTTAGACATGTGTACACGTAGACAACTTAGCTGGTAGGCAAATTGATACCCATATATACTTCGGTACCAATACATCGGCAAACGAATACCAAAGCAAAAATTACGCGTTTTATTTCTGACATCATGGGTGTCGTTTAATACTTTTTCTACTTTTTTGTTCTGTTTTGTCTCTTTTGGTATGCCACCCGTTCCTTCAATTCTGATTGTATGCCACACGTTCTGATTGGCCAAACCCTGTCCACTGATTTGTTTTCTTCCCAGTTTCTGTCTGATTATATATATATGTCCACCTGCCAGCTTTTATACCTGGCTATCCGAAATTTGATCATGAAAATTTTGATTTCGAGAAACTTATAGCAATTACCAAGAATAGAAATCATATCAAGCAGTGCATGCTGGTCTGAAAAACTGATAATTTTAAAAAGTTTCAATGTCACATCAATAGAAATCTTGGTGAAAAAAACAAAAGGACCATTTCCCTCTACTACTGATATTTTCGTTTCTTTAGAGCCCTTTTAGAGAGTTTAAATTTCTTTGACTGCTCTTTTTACTTTTTTGTTTTTGATGTACCAAATGTCTGTATGCATTTAATGAATACGTTATAGAAATGGCCATCTGAAGACCTAACATTTTACTGCAATTTCAGTATAGTTTAAATCAAAACTAGAAAAAATATGAGCCCATCTCACTTATATATTTATACCCTCTCCCCCATTTGATTCCATAATAAAAAATTAAGTTAAAAACAATCAAATCAAATTTTGAAATATCTGATGCACAATGACAAAATGATATTCTTTGACAGTTTCAGTAAATTTCATTTAGTGGTCTAGGAGGTGTTGACGCCATAATGTGTGAACCCCTATGGTGGAACGACGAACGGACACTGGGCCGCTATATACCGCCCCGCTAAAATAATGCAAAAGTCGATTTTAAACAGTAACAAAATTAACGGACGGACATGATGATGTTAAACTAAATACTAACGGTGTGAAAGGGTTAAGAGTGATCTGCGCTTCTTAATTCCATGCTAAAATTGGTCTGTTTAAAAAGAGATGGTAGAAAACACCAACGATAATATAACAGTTAATAATCATATACAGAAGTCACTGGGAATTTTTTCTGCATGTTGCGATTTCGACAACTGATGTCTCATGAGTGTAGGTCAAATCAAAACATTTAGCAGACTATAAGCACAAAGATTTATTATGGCTGTAAAGTGCATTAATTAATACTATCCCAAAGGAAAAGAGGATAGTCCTTTGGGACTTACAACACTAATTAAAAGCAGAAATAGTTTAATATTTTTAATTTGAAATATGTATTTCTTTAAAAGTGGGTATCTTACATTGCCTTTAACACTATCTAGAGAATAGCGAAGCGACTAGGCACATTTTTAAACATAATTACTTTTTTATTGTGTCAAATCTCGTCCTTTTCGAAGTAACTTATCAAGTCAGTTTTGTTTGATATTTTTATTAGGGTAAAATAAAGTATAAGGAAACCATCACAGAAGGATTTGAGAACATGTACACAGCATTTAGAGGACTTTTTACAGGGGCTAACACTGGAAAAGCTATAATTAAATGCTAACATTTATGAAATATGTGTATACACTGTGTATAATTATTCAGATTATCAAATAAAACAAATCTTTTTCTCTTTATTTTTGTGTACTTTCAATTTGGATATGACTACAATTATAAACTAGAATGCTGTGATCAAAATATACCCCGCTCCCCATTGATTCCAGAGATAAATATAAAATTAAAAAAAAAANTTAAGGAGGTTCGCTCCTCATGTTTTGGGATTTCTGTCAGATTTTCGGAATCCTCGGGTTTTATCCATTTAAAAGCATTAGAATTTTTTGCCCATTGACCCCCTGATTTTTTTTCATAATTTCATTTTATACATCTTTTTGAGCATTCTGTAAAAATTGTATTGAATTCTATTTATTCTGGCACGTTCAGTCATGGTCAAACCTTGTTAATGTTAATCCTATGAAAAATCAGAGGAGTTCAGTCTCCCGCCAAATTTTCAATCACTTAAATCTCAAAACGAGATCATCAACCTATCAATTTTTTTCACTTAAAATACTTCTTTTTTAATTTTCTAACAAAAAATCAAGTTTTTTTGAAATCCTATTTATTTTCAAATGGAGTATCGAACCCCTTTAACATTCTTTGAAAGTTTCAATAAATTTCATCAAGTGGTCTTGGAGGAGTTGTATGGCGGACGGACGAACGAACGGACGGAGGAACGGGCAGACACCATGCTCATTATTTATCGCCAGCTAAAGCAAGGGATATAACAAAATTTCATCAAGTGGTCTAAGAGGAGTTGTCGCCACAAAGTAAGTACCCTATGGCGGACGAACGAACGGACGGACGGACAGACACGATGATCACTATATACCGTCCGTTAAAGCGGGGTATAACAATAAGCTTTTGTTGTCCTTAAAAAAATTGAAAGGAATTCATTTTGTATTTTCTGTAGTATCAAAATACTAGAGGGTCAGAGACTGAGCCTGTATCGCTAACCTGAAAAAAAAATGCTTCTATGCCTTGCATGACCAAAAATATGTTTATTACCTGTTAAGCTATGTTCTCAATTAGCACCCGTGTTTTTGTCTGATCCTATTGAAATGAGTAATTTATTTCAAAGGAACTTCTATACATTTAGTTACTTTCAGAGAAAATGATGAAATGGATGGTTTTCTCA
This sequence comes from Modiolus philippinarum, assembly GCA_002080025.1. Taxonomy (NCBI): domain Eukaryota; kingdom Metazoa; phylum Mollusca; class Bivalvia; order Mytilida; family Modiolidae; genus Modiolus; species Modiolus philippinarum. The sequence continues at coordinate 35,838 of MJUU01031940.1, read as the reverse complement.
TACCGTGCTCCAATGTTTAAATTATATTCTGCGATGGAGGCCATATTTTGGCGAATCGAAATGAAATGAGCAATTTACGTAAAGTGCCTTCCGTACATCATTTCTGTATAGTTTGGTTGAATTTGTTTCAGTTGTTTCAGAGAAGATAAAAATGTGATTTTCCCATAGGGTCCAATATTAAACTATGTTCCGTGCTGGCGGCCATATTTTTTATCGGATAGTAACCAAATGAGCAATCTTTGTTAAGGACTTTCAATACATCATTCCTGTAAAGTTTTGTTAAATTTACTTTAGCGGTTTCAGAGGAGAAGATGAAAATGAGATTTTCCTACCTGGTTCAATGTTTAACTATGTTCTGTGCTGGCCGCCATGTTTTTTATCGGATCAGAACAAATTGAGCTATCTTTGTTAAGGACCTTAAGTACATCATTCCTGTAAAATTTGGTTGAATTTGCTTCAGTGGTTTGAGAGGAGAAGATGAAAATGTGATTTTTCCCATAGGGTCCAATGTTAAACCTTACTTCCACGCTTGCAGCCATGTTTTTTATCAGATCGGAACGAAATTAGCAATGTAATTTTCCCATAGGGTCCAATGTTGAAATTATTTTCCGTGCTGGTGGCCATGTTTTTTATCGGATCGGAACGAAATACAAAATAGTACATCATTCCTGTAAAGTTTGTATGAATTTGCTTCAGTGGCTTCAGAGGAGAAGATGAAAATGTGATTTTTCCCATAGGGTCCAATGTTAAACCTAAGTTCCGCGCTTGTGGCCATGTTTTTTATCGGATCGGAATAAAATTAGCAATCTTTGTAAAGGACCTTCCATACATTATTCCCGAAAAGTATGTATGAATTTGCTTTAGTGGTTTCAGAGGAGAAGATGAAAATGTGAAAAGTTAACGGACGATGGACGACAGACGGCGGACACCAAGTGATCGCAATAGCTCACACTGACCTTTTGGGTCAGGTGAGCTAAAAATATGAATTAGAATTATCATTATGAACTATCTTTGTTTATAGCGTACTTTTTAGTCTAACGTAGAATTTCATAAAACCTTAACTCACGTCTTAAATATTTGGATTAAAATGGAGAGTTCCGTTGACTGACGTATGTATATAGGAATGCATTTCCCTTATGGTGTACCGTACTTGTTCTCAGAGATATTCTCATATTGATACACTATCATTCAATGTACTTTTAAATTTTAGCTTTTAATTTTTCGTAATTTTCAAATGTTACTGTAACAAATTATTTTTAGTGCATGCATCTCACTATTTTATTCACTCCTATGAATATTCAATAACATAGATGTAGATTTAGCAACGAATTCCCCTGAAATTGGTACTAAGGGCGTCTTAAACTTACTATGAGATATGAACAAAGCTGATGTTTAAGGTCTCATGGTGGATTCAAGATGAAGAAAAACAGAAAAACAAAAAAGGTGCCATTGATTTTTTTATCATGTATTTGTAGAGACTTTGTTTCAAAAGCATTTACTCCATATGCTTTAATTGCTTGTGTGCTTTTTGTGGTTTAAACCTTTCCATCTTAGTTTCAGCGTGGGTATATTAGCAGATCATGCTTTCCCTTCCTGAACACCTGATTGGTTTTGTGCAAGGGTTAGAAAATGGCATCAACCAATAAGCAACCAAACACTCTTTCACCACTATATTTCAGCTGGCTGTGTGACGGGTGCTGTGAGTGGAGCAGATCATGCTTACCCCTTCGGAGCACCTGATGACACTTCCAGTACACCATACTAGTGTTTGTAGTTTTTAGCGTCCCAGGCGCGGATACAGAGAATTTGAAAAGGGAGGGTACCAATTGAGAAGTGAAGAGAAATTTCGCCAAGCGGAGCAATGCGCGAAAATTTTTGGGGTATTTTTTAGTAAAACGCCATGATTTTCATTAAAAAATACAAGATTGTCCAAAAAAGGGGTTCCAACTCCCGGAACTCCCCCTAGATCCGCCAATGCGTTCCTGGTGATTTTTATTTATTTATTTTGTCTTACCATGTTGCCTCCATCTGTGTTACGTTTGTAGAGATTTTAGATTTTTGTTTTCCCTTTTTGCTTCAGTGTTTGTTAACTGATGTATCAATAATGTATATATCGATGTCAGAACTGACTGAGGTACATATAGTAGCAAGTTCTTTTTATTTTTGTTAGAACTTGTATTTGAACATTGCAAATATGACAGAGAGGCAAAAGCATAGTTAATCATTACAGTTGCCTTCAAGCATTCAAGCCGTAGTACCTCAAGGATAACTTTTACTTTTATAGTGTACATCGATGATAGTTGTGCCAACTTATTTTTGCTGATGATACGCTGTTTGATTATTCATGTAATGATCTGAACAGTTTGTGAGTGATCATGACTTGATGGACGAATATTAAACGAAGGGCCAAACAAGGGATTAACGTATTCAATCCAATTACTTTCAAACATACAAACTCCAAATCTTACCTTTAACATCGATGGACAAAATATAACCTACAACAAGAATTGACAAATATTGTAGAGGTGTTGCATCGAATGGATACCTGTATTGAACATTTTTTGGGGTATTTCGAAATATATAATTGTTTTACGTAAATCAAAATACTAGTCTCAACAGGAAAACGGCACTTGGCATATGTATGACCAATTTTGGAATATCGGGTAGCAAGGTATGCGATAATTGTGAAAAAACGGTATAACCTGAGCTGAGGAATTACTACCGGACTTCCAATCTGAATAAAGAAGAAATTATTTTTGGGCTAGTAGTCATTAGAGAAGAAAATTAAGAAACTTCTAATGCTTTAATTTATAAAATAAAATCTAAATTGTCCTTTATTTACTTAACCAGTTTGCTCTCTGTGATTATCCAATCCACCACTGTTAACTATATGTCAATTTTTCTATACTAGACTGCAGCTTATCTCCTCAATTAGCAGACTTTCCAATAGTCATGGTGACTTAAAGATGAAAAACAACAATAAAAGTGTTGTACGATTTCTTGGTTCTATTTCTAGAGATTCTGTGTCATGTGCATTTGCTCTGTATCCTGTCCTTGTTTTTTATATATCAAACACAAAATAGTGATAGTGTTTCTAAATTTTAAAGAAAAATTTAGAAATATACAGGGGTTAAAAACCGACGCAAAAATCATATTATGACTGAAAAAATTAATACACCAGATATATTCCAAACTTTCTGACCTTTTTAGATTAGAAATATTTGTAGCTCCATGGTTAAAAACTTTCTGGCTGAATCGAAATCAAAATTACATGCTGTTTTGGCTCATTGCTAGTGTCCAGGGAGTGGCGAAACTTTCACTGAATTCAAATCAAGATTTATCTCGCATTCTGTTTTTGACTCGTCACCTGAGAAAGGGTAAATGGTATACTTATCGAACATCAAAAAATGACAATTATCTATATTATCTTCTTCTCGCGACTGTGGATAAACTGATGAATGCAATACTAGGAGAGTTTGACTTAGGTTCAGTTAAAATTTTCCACTGGATAGACTTTAGAAAGTTTCTTCAATAATATCAGCTAATTCAGTTACTACATATGTTTGGATGTCCAGAATATTCTCCAACCAATCATGTTCATGCTATCATTATTAATTAATAGTTACATAATTCTTTTTCTTTCAAGGGAGATAATCTACAAACTGTACTGACACGCTGGTTAGCTGTTTATCATTCTCAAAAGTGTGTAAAATGTTACATTGATATGCATGTCTTTCTAAATAAAATTTTCATGTTTAAACAATATTTTTTTTCTAGTATATAGTACCATGGAAATATATGTCGGTAAAACAGAACCGAGTACGTGATAAAGATCGTCCATGGTTTAACAGTTCTATCAAGAAAGAAATACGTATAAGAGATCGAATTCGGAAAAAGGTTTTGAAATACAATAGGGAGAGTGATAGTCAAAAATATAAAAAGCAAAGAAATAAAGTAAATAATATGAAGAAAATTGCAAAAGAAAGGTTTGAGGCAAACTTAGAAAATATACTTTTAGACAGTAGTCCAAGTGCAAGTTTTAAGACCTTCGAAGATACTTCAGATAAAACACAATTCAGACAAACAATAAGCACAAACAGACTAGCAAAACTGAACAAGCAACAGAAAACTTACATATTACAAGTGTAAACCACCACAACAAACTGGGAGTATCTTCAGGTGCCCCTGAAGGCAAAGCATAATTTGCCCAATGTGAAGTACCAGTCTAACTACCTGTGAAAATTCAGGTATTGAGATAAATTCGATATTTGTGAGCCGGTAAAAGCCTTAAATCTACTAAAGATTGTCTGTTGTAATATGCAAGATATAAATATATAAACAATATGACAATCCATCAAATCGCATGAAGAAATTAAAAAAGCTTTAGAGTATAAAATATTTTTCCTTACTCCTTCATATATGAAGCATTTTATGCTTCATTGACTTACTTGCCTTATACATAACAAATGTAAAAGATAATATGAATCGGTATAGGGACTAATTGTGCACCACTTTATCTCTTCGTATCAACGGCAAGCTCATACAAGATCTGTTTCAGAAAATATACAATAAGCTACAACCAAGTCTTTTAATTTCAAATTCCATTATTTAGTAATATTCTCTCATTGAACAATTCTAAATTTTAAGATTACCATCATGTAATATACCCAAGCAAAGTAAAACCTAAAGATACAACTGATACACAATCATCAGCATAATTCTTAGACTTAGTAAATCTTGGTGTCTGAAATCAAAACTTTGTGACAAGTGTTTTTGAGATGTAATGTTCCAACAACTCCGGCATATGGCGTCTATATTTCACAACCCATTCGCTATTGATGTACATTATACCTTTTATAAGAGCAAAATTACAGTCTCAAACACATGTAATTATATAGAAAGGTTATGTAAACCACTGTTGCAATTGTTGTTATATTTCGTAAATAAGAAACATCAACTATGACTAAACACCGAAATTTCTAATGGCCACGGATGGAGTAGGTCATTTTTACCCTTCTAAAACACCCGATGATACTTTAATACCACCGGTTTTCTATTGCAGTTGACACTGCCAGTGCTTAAGTTTTCTTGTAAATCACATTATATATTTTGTAAATGAGAAACAACTCAACACCGAAATTTCTATTGCCCACGGGTAAAGTAGGTCATTTTACCCGTCCGGAGTCACCCGATGATGCTATGATACCACCAGTTTTCTGCTGGAGCTCACACTGTCAGCGCTTAAGTTCTGTGCTTTTCTTGTATATCACACTACTATATTTGAGTTTTGTCTTTGACAGTGTTTTTGTTATAGATTCGTCTAAATATTTTTTGATTTTTACTCATTTTTTGCTTTGGTATTTGTTTGCCGATGTATGTTATTAGAATAGAGAAGTTACAATGAAAAAAAAACAAAATAATTGTTATTGTCTTTACTTAGGAAGTTAACAAGTGCTTATCAAACTTTTTTTTTACCTTGGTACTGTTTGAGTGTTTCAATACCGTGATTTTGCTGGTTGTGAATCGGTTGCCAGGCGCAGGGCAAATCATGCTTCCTTTTCAGGGGCAATGAACAATCCCTCTATAGTTCACGCTGCTTTTACGTTTTGCGGCGTTATTATTCTCTTGTCGTCTCCATTTGTGCACATTTTTTTATTTGTAAATTTCTCTCATTTACGTCTTTTTCCTTATGTATTCGAAATTTGACCCCAGTGTAAATTTAATTTATGCAAATGACTATTTCGACAACTGATGCATCTTAAGTGCAGACATAGGCGTATTAGACAATACATCTATGGTGCAGATAAAGAAAAAAACATTTGGAACTCCACAAATCGAATGATGTATAAAAGTTGATAGAGAACAAATAACCACTAAATGAAAAATGCAAAATAATTTCAATTAGACTCATTTTTTTCTATGTATGTTGTATTAATGTATTTTATTTTTATTGAGAAACAAAAACAAAACAATGGGGTGACTTAATTATGATATACATGTATCATTGTTGTAGATAAAATTCCGAAGGAGTATACATTTTTCACGAATTTTGCATTTCTTTTATATTTTCTGTAGTATAGCTTCGCTTTTCCCCTATCCGTAAATCTTCAAGTTCTTCATGAAATCGAATTATTCGATTCCTTTCCGTATCCGACTCTCACACCGGGTTCGATTGAAGGACCTGTATTTTTTAATTCTTCAATTTTCAATCTGTGTTTTCTTGATTGTATTCAAACCCTGTAGAAATTTAATAAATGAAAATACAGAACAAAAACCAATCAAATGAAGATAACAAAAATCTTGTAAATCAGACTGAAAATCTCAATCCCTAGGGTAACGCCATTAGAATATTGTCACACCCTTTGAGTAAATTGCTAACACCTCACAAACAAATGTAGACAATCATGGCGTTTTTGTTGCAATGCTGTATTCGCCAGAAATTGAAAAGGGGAGAAACTGCCCGACTGAAGATAAAATTTATCCCGAGACACTTCCTTCAGATTATATTTCCCGTCTCCAGCCTTCTATCGCCAAATTTTCAAATGTTACTAAAGAAAATAATATTGCAAAGTATTTACTTTTATTTTAGGAGCCATTGATATACATGCAATATTTATAACATATTTCTTAGATTTAATTTTCATAAGATTTCAGCTAAAGTTACAACTTTGATCTTGAAAGTTTGTAGTTTGTCTTTACGGAACGCCTCAAAAACAATTATTAAGTTGTAACCCCTTAAAATGGAGGATTATGATCAGGTGTTTGAATGGGTAACTAGGATCTTTTCCATGAGATCCCCGTTGATTTGCAATGGATAGTCGAGTCGAATTTGGCATGTGTCAATTTCGGACTGAATTGCGAATCAACTTGAATCGAGGCAAACAGAAACCCTAATGATTTAGTGAGTGACGATCGCATAACATTAATTGTGTCATATAATCAACTTTTGTAGTTGTTCATAGTTGACAAAATCATTATGTACATTTCATACATTGCCCTCAGTGATTCAAGGATAAGCCAAAATATCCGTCTGCTTTTGAAAGTGATCATTGGCGGATCCAGAGGGAGTTCTAGGGGTCAGAACCCCTATTTCTTGCAAATTTTTAAAATTTCGTGCAAAAGTAAAAAAAAAAAAAGAAAAAAAAATCGGTAAAAAAGTGCCTGGACTCCCTTTTTCCGGAATCTAATTCGAACACCCATTTTTCAGAGGCTGGATCCGCCGGTCAAAATTATATTCAATTACAGTCGTTGTAGCTCAGAAAGTGGACGAGAATGATTTTACATACTAATATTTGGACACAAATCTGAAGCTTTTTTAAAATTATTTCTATATACCTAAAATAACCAATGTCAATATTTTTATTTAAATTTATAAATCGTTTAGGTTGTTTTATTTGATTATCAAAGGAATGAATCCGTGGGAAATTGTCAGTATTTAAAATAATTAAATTTTGTACAAATTAATCTTCAGATAACCCTTTCAACTGTGTTATCTTGGTTATCTAGACATACAAATAGTTAAAAAAGATGGTCATCCTGATTACTGAGTCATAAATTATTCAATCTTAAATCAACATGTGTAATGAAATAAAGATTTAGATAATTTGACTTCTTGTACCTTTTCAAATCACATATTGTACCTTTCGGCAAATAAAGCTGTGTTCTTTTTTCATATATTTATTTATTATTATTATTTACATGAGGGATAACCCTTACCATGCTTGCACTGCGAACATTGAGTTTTGAGTTCTTCTCGCACTTAAAGGTTGTTCTACTGCTAATTCTTGAGTAGACTTTTGAGTGTTTTGTTTTGTCTGAAATCTTGCTGCTAAATTTAGAAAACTGTGGTTTGAAACATTTGTATATTTTATCAGATTTGAACGCGAAACAACAAAACTGTTTTTATCTCTCGACTGGAATTGACATCGAACATACATATCCTTGTTATTACAATGATTGTCTCTTGGTCTTGGAGTTGAGGTGAATTTGAATGGATTATGAATATTTTTTTCACTGGTTTTCGGACGATTAATGGTTCCCTTTTCTTCCGTGATTGCGTCGTAATTCCTCGCTGGCGTGATAAGTTGTGGATCAATGATGACTAAAGGAGTTGGTTCATCGCTCTCAGCACCCGTTTGTTTATTTTCACCGTTTTTACCGTTTCTGTAATAAAATGACCTGTAGCCATTTTTCCGAACGACGCCACCATTTTGGAATTGTTCCGTTCTTTTGTCCTGATTTTCACCGGTTTTCGTACGATAAGTTATACTTAGTTTCTGCTGTTTTGAACTTGACAGTCTTGGTGACGTCTGAGTTGACACTTCCTGGGCTACAATTGCACTTGAAGACACCGTGGCATTTTCTTTAATATCATCCTCTTTGACGTTCGGAAAAATTCCATCGGTCACAATTTTACATATGGTTCCCGCTCGCAAATGTTTATTCACTTCTTTTCTCCAGTTATCAACATATCGTCTTTTGAAGGGAGACAAATACGAATCCATGATGCAGGAAAAAACTTAAAATAAATCCAGCTTACACCATAGTCATGTCCAATGCAGAGAAAATGAATATTGAAGTTTTACATAAATCCTCAGTGTCCGCAGTATATATCACCAAATCATACTGGCCTTTGGTGGAATCGAACTACCGTTTTTGTACACTAGTCACACTACCCCCGGACTTACAACATAAACTTGTGCCACCGGCGGTAGCAATATTGTGTTCTAAATTGCGCAAAATTACCAAATTACATGCTTGTTAAATATTGGAAACATCGCACCTTTTTGTGTGTATATTTATCTAATCAATGTCAACAACTAATCATTCCAAGTGTCAATAATTTATGATAATTAACGGTAGATGTTTTGTATAAAATTTAATCTTATAAATCTTAAAGTAAAATTACCATACTTATTTATTTATCGACAAACAATTGTTGCTACACGGAGGTAAATAACTGATTATTCTAACGGAAACTTTAAGCTTTATCAATTTGCATATAAATATTCTGGTTTAATCGTGGCTGTATGGATTAAAACGAACGTCGTTTGGTATTAATCCCAACGTACGTTTAAAGTGTTTCAAATAAGGTATTTATTTTACTATTAAAAAGATTAATTCTTGTAGTAATCAGTGATATTGTATTTCATTCAAAGGCTTATTCTATCTTACATGTGCCATTTTAAGTGTGCTACCATCCTTTTAAATGAACTTAAAATATGACTTTTCTAATCCGAACGATGTTGTATGAAAAAATATACTCTAGAAAGAGAAAACAAATGAACACGTCCGTCAATATAAATGTTCATGACCATACTCGTATTTGGACCGTATGAGTATACGTATACGGTCTGCTACGAGCTAGCCCATACGCGTATATTTAGACCGTATGAGTACAAAGAAAAAGACAGACACTACATTCATTATTCAAACAAAAACGTAAGTTACAGTAAAAAAATGATAGCACTAACTACTGCTGAAAACGGTATAAATTATTTGGTCTTTATAAAAAAAATAATAAATTACTGATATAACTGAAATGAAATTATAGAAGCAGTGAAATAGAAAAAAAATATTTTCACATTTTCACACAAATTGTAATGGTAATACATAAACTTCATTTTTACATGATTCCTTTTTGGAACACTGTTATTTCTGCTGCCATATTTATTCAGCCGTCCCTTTACGAGATTTGGGATTTGCACCCTTTCTAAGGTAATTGGGGAAAATGTTGTTGTTCCTTACAGGTGGTATTCAATGATTTCTTTTTCTGAGGATATTTAGACAAGAAGACCATATATTTTATTTCAATTAACATTCCATTTATTTTTTTACGAAACATTGGTTATTTTTTAGCTCGCCTAGACGAATGTCCGGAGAGCTATTGTCATATCCCTGGTGTCGGCGTCGGCGTCGTTGGTGTCGGCGTCAGCAAAACTTTAACCTGGCTTGTGGAATTGAGACCTGAATAGCTAGGATGTTCATATTTGGTATGTGACTTCCTTGTGATGAGAGCTTTCTTCTGGTACTATACTTTGACCTTGCCCTGAGGGCAATATTTAAAAAACTTTAACCTTGCCTCTAAAAGGTAGGCTATTAGTGGTAGGGTGTTCATATTTGGTATGTAACATCCTTATGATGAGACCTTTTTTCTTGTACTATTCTTGTAGACATTTTGACCTTGACCTTGCCCTGAGGGCAATTATTAAAGATTTTTAATCTTGCCTCTAGAAGGTAGGCTTTTAGTGGGAGGGTGCTGTTATTTGGTATGTAACTTTCTTATAATTAGAGCTTTCTTCTGGTACCATACTTGTAGACATTTTGACCCTGACCTTGCCCTGAGGGCAATTTAAAAAAAAACTTTAACTTTGCCTATGGATGGTAGGCTTTACTGGTAGGGTGTTTATATTTGAAATGTAATTTCCTTATGATGAGAGCTTTCTAGTGGTACCATGTTAGTAGACCTTTTTGACCTTGAACTTGCCATGAGGGCAGTTTAAAAAAAAACAACTTTAACCTTGCCTCTAGAAGGTAGGCTTTTAGTGGTAAAGTGTTCATATTTGGTATGTAAGTGCCTTATAATAAGAGCTTTCTTCTGGTACCATACTTGTAGACATTTTGACCTTGACCTTGCCCTGAGGGCAATTTTTAAACAAACTTTAACCTTACCTCTAGAAGGAAGGCCTTTAGTGGTAGGGTGTTTATATATTTTGTATGTAACTTCCTTATGATGAGAGCTTTCTTGTGGTACCATATTTGTAGACATTTTGACCTTGACCTTGCCCTGAGGGCAGTTTAAAAATAACCTTTAACCTTGCCTCTAGAAGGTAGGCTTTTAGTGGTAAAGTGTTCATATTTGGTTTGTAACTGCCTTATAATAAGAGCTTTCTTCTGGTACCATACTTGTAGACATTTTGACCTTGACCTTGCCCTGAGGGCAATTTTTAAACAAACTTTAACCTTGCCTCTAGAAGGTATGCCTTTAGTGGTAGGGTGTTTATATTTTGTATGTAACTTCCTTATGATGAGAGCTTTCTTGTGGTACCATATTTGTAAACATTTTGACCTTGACCTTGCCCTGAGGGCAATTTTTTAAAAACTTTAACTTTGCTACTAGAATTAAGTTGTTTATTGGTAGGGTGTTCATATTTAGTATGTGACATTCTTTTGATGAGAGCTCTCTAATGGTACCATATTTGTGGACATTTTGACCTTGACCTTGCCCTGAGGGCAATTTTTTAAAAACTTGAACCTTGCTTCTAGAATTAAATTGTTTAGTGATATTGTGTACATATTTGGTATGTGACTTTCTTGTGATGATAGCTTTCTGATGGTACCATAGCTGTAGACATTTTGACCTTGACGTTGCCCTTAGGGCAATTTTTAAAAAACCTTAAACTTGCTTCTAGAATTAAGTTGTGTTGTGATAGGGTGTTTATATTTGATATGTGACTTTTTGTGAAGAGAGCTTTCTATTACTTTCGAATTGAGGTTGAGGTTGAGGTTGCTGGAATCCCCGGCGAGCTATGTTGTCTTCTGACAACTCTTGTTATCATTTTATCTCAATTAAGTTCAATTAATCAGTCAATGTTATAAAGGCATCTCCAAAACATAATTACAGTAAATTCTTATTTTTCTATTATATTTTCTTTGAAATAACGATTTTTAGAAAAGCTTATTTGTTTCTAAACATAGCAATGTAATTCATTAAATAAGATTGCATACAGTATATTAATTCATTGTTATACTAGTATTATACACAAGACTTTGAAATGGCAAGACCTTACGCGTACGGTCGGACCGTATGGGTATTTCAAAAAAATACTCGTATGGTCCGGACCGTACGCGTACGGTCCAAATACGCGTATGGTCTGGAAAATAAATACAAAGGATAGCAAAGTTGTGGAAATGTACATTTATATTAGTCCAGTTTGCAAAAAAGAAAAATATTTTTCTTGGCAAGCCGTTGTGCTGCCTAATTGTTATTTTTATGTTGTTATCTCGCTCTAAAACCCCGTAAATGCAATTCTCAATATCATTCAGGACAAAAAAAAACCTCTCACAGAAAACATTTCAGTTAGTATAAAAATAAAAAAAACGCTTTCTTTATGACCCTCCCAGCCTTTATCAGTCGTTAGATAGTTTATACTTATTGACTGGTTATGAGGGAATAGCAAGTTTGTTGTCCCCGAGACCCTGATTTTTGACCGGGCATAGCCGAGGTCAATAGTTAGGGTCAAGGGACAACAAACATACTATTCACAAATATACAGTCTGTAAGTATCTTATTATAAAAATACAAGATTTACAATCATTATGTTTAAATCATCTTTTTTAATCTTTTCTCTCATTCGAAAACACACTGTACCAGTATTTTTTTTCTTGCAATTTCGTATTATTATCAAAACATAATAATTATTTCTATTTTCATTCTGTTGCTAAATAAATAGTATTCACTGTAATTGCTAAGCTAGTTTATAGTAAGATGTCAGAGCATTCTAAATGATCAACAAATTTTTAACCAATGGGAAAACAGGAAAAAAAAGTCCGGGAAAATATTCACACTGCCAGTCAATAGTCTGAGAAACTAGCCTGAGAAACTATTGACGGGTAAATCTTTACAAAATTGGAAATGGCGAAAAATTGTAATTTTATTTCAATAATTTTCATTGTAATTCATATACTGAGGTATATTAATACTGAATATTTCCAATGTAGTACTTATTACCCAAATGTATTTGTCGTTTTGAATTTTTGTTCATTTCGCTTAAGAAAAAAATCAGCTTGCTTTGTGACAACCCACTTGATCGCTAGTTACATAGTACTGGGTTTTCCTAGGCAGTACTTATTTCCCAAATGTGATTGTCTTTTTGATACTCTTTAATTGATGTGGAATGACCCAATGTCATTTTTCATGCATAGTTCACTCACAGATTGTGCAGGTAGTTTCCTTTCTTTATGCATTCTTCTTTGGTATAAATAACGTAGTATGAAAAAAGAAAGTAAATGGGTTTAATGTCAAGTAGACAACAACCCGTCTCCAGGTTTACCGCAATTTACTGTTTTTTTTTTTGCAATTTCTGAATTTTTTGTATTTTTAACCATTAGGCCGATGCCACTGCTGATGGATCAGAGGTCCCTAGGGGTATTCTTCAGCCCAATAGTCAGACTTGTCCGACATGAAAATTTTACCTTGCGAGTTTTAGAAATTTGCTGTTTTTATCAAAATTCTAACCTCATAAAAATACTGAGGCTTCATTCCGTGTATGGCACTCGGTAGATGTCCTTGGTACTGGATTTGGCTTCCTATTTCGAGATATCTTTGGTAATGAGTACTTCTTTTTGGACAACTTTTGGAATATGGCTTTCCATGTTATTCGATTTTAATGGTGTTAATGACAGGTTACTCCTCTTGAAACACGTGTACAGCAGAACGCAATTAACTGTTTTTTATGCAACTTCGTACTTTTTGTATTTAAAACTACACAAAAACAAAGCATCTAGGGATATAGTTGTAGTGATTTACGTGACAATAAATTCGAAGTTAATGGAAAATATAAAGTAAAATTGTTCTCGTAATACTTTGACAAACAGGAAGGGCTTTATTTTGCAATTAAGATACAACATTTTTTTTACACAGGGAATTGTTCATTGTTCTTCACATATGACACAAAGATGATTACTAGGAAAAGCATTAAATTACAAGACAATAATGCAAAGTATACATTAAGAATATTTTATGAAGGATTCCAAAATGGAAAATAAATCTTCAACCAAACTATTAAAATCTCAGCGGAGTCATTGAAAAACAATTTCCCCACGTTTGTTATTATAAATGACTTCAAGTAATAACCTACTGTATCAAGAAAAAGGTCAGGAAATATCGTTTTAACGGAAGTTGAGAATCAAAACTGGTGAGGAAATGTGTATTTGGTTCACTTGGTAATGCGGAAGGCTTGAAGGAGATATAACGGAAATTTGATTACAGTCCAACTAAAAAGAAGGGAATACTGCAAAATTGACCAAAACCTGTCTTTGGTCCAACTACACTAAGAAAAGAAAGTTATGTTCCAAAAATTCTCCACGAAATTGAAAGGAAAAAAATTTAGCAAACTAAAGGTCCGATCCCGTAACTCTCCATTTTCATTCACCAATGATAAAAACGTAAATTACATAACAATATATGTAAAAAAAGAAAGGAAATGGGGTAAATGTCAAGCAGACAACATCCCATATCATATATATATATAAGTATTTGTAAGTAAGCTGAGAAAAAAAACTTCTTTATTTCTGTAAATATCGAAATGCTATATAATCATTACATCGGAAGATGTAAAGTCTACCATGCCAAGCTTGTGTTCTGAGAAAATGACATGTGACCCCTGGAGAAAGACGAACTCTCGGACAGCCGCACAAGTATAGCAACATGTCCTGACATTTTGTTTAAAGACAAAAACCTACCGGAAAACAGAGAGAAAAATTAATACGTTTGAAAATGGTTTCTTTGGATTTATGAGTCAATATTTAGTAAACATAGTCAATGATTAATATACATAGAAAAGGGAATATCTAAATCTGTTATTCCAAAGACAGAAACATAATGAAAGCATCATCACAAATCGAGAAAAGAAAGAAACAGAAATGAACAAACACACACACATAAAAAAAGAAAACTCATATTAATTAAGATTTAACTCGTTTCAAGCGTTTGTCGTTAACATATTAGCGCTCTTTAAGCATATTTTAATGACTGATCATCTAATTAATGTTCTTATTCTGTTGGCACTGAAGAGACACAAGTTGTCAAAATAGCAATCTAATTGTTGTTCTTATTCTGTTGGCACTGAAGAGATACAAGTTGTCAAAATGGCCATCTTATTGTTGTTCTTATTCTATTGGCACTGAAAAGATACAAGTTGTCAAAATGGCCATCTAATTGTTGTTCTTATTCTGTTGGCACTGAAGAGATACAAGTTGTCAAAATGGCCATCTAATTGCAATTACTTCAATTTGTTGTTTTGCTAGTGTGTTCAACACTGGGACCGAAGTGCGACGCGAGAAATTCCTTATTTGTGTAAATGACGTTTACTTTGTATTGATGCCACTCGATTAAGTGCCTAATTTACGTCAATGTGCACCTTATTGTAGTAAATTTGTAATTGCCCTTTTGTCTTAAAAACATGATTGCGGGTACCGAAATTATATCGAACACAGAAATTGCCCCTTTTGCCATGTATTTTAGTCAAATTTTAGGAAGTTTCATGGTTGCGGGCATCCATGTTATATGGATTGCAGAAAATGTACCCTTTTCAGTATAATTTTGGTAAAATTACAGGAAGTTTCATAATTGCGGGCATCGATATTATATTAATTGCAGATTTTTTTTCTTTTGCCACATGCTTTTGTCAAATTACAGGAGGTTGCATTATTGCGTGCATTCATATTATGCCGATTGCGGAAAGTGTACCTTTTGCCATGTGATTGTGTTAATATAACCGGAAGTCATCGATATATTATATTGAATACAGAAATTGTCCCTTTTGTTGTGTATTTTAAGTCTCATTACAGGAAATTTGATAATTGTGAGCATCCATATTATATCGATTGCAAAAAATGTCCCTTTGCCGTCTGTTTTAAGTCAAAATACAGGAAGTGTCATAACTGAGGGCATCAATATAATATCAAATACAGTAATTGTCCCCCTTTGCAATATGATTGCGGGCATCGATATTAATTCGATTACAGAAAAATGTCCCTTTTGCCTTATGTTTCAAGTCAAAATACAGGAAGATCGATAATTGCGGGCATCGATATTATCTCGACCGCAGAAAATGTCCGCTTTGCAATATGTTTTAGTCAATTTGCAAGAAGTTTCAAGATTGCAGTTTTCTACATATTGTATCTATAACGGAAAATGTCCCCTTTTTTCGGCCAATTTTCATGCATTGGTTTCGAATAAAATACAGAGAGAACTGTCGTCGCCTGCAGTTTATTTCCTTATTTTTTTCAGTAAAAAATTTATCATTCTACATATTTGGACGAATTTTAATCCATCCCATTTACAACTAGTCTGTAAATATCAAATACCGAAGTTACTGTTAATTCATTTCTGCTTATGCGCATTTCGACAACTTATGTCTCATCAGTGCAGATCGAACCAAAACATTTGGAAGTCCATAAACCAAAAAACAAGTGTTATATATGTGTTATATTACTATAAGTATCTCATTGACTTTCTGTTACTGAATAATTTCAGGGAGAGGGCTTTTAGTAATGTTGTAATGACTTTTATCATATGTTTAGTAATAAATACAGACGTTTTGAATATGTGATACAGTACATGACTTTCATTCCGTATTCACACTATGACGTCATACCCTTTATCGCATATCCTTTATCGCATGGCTTACCCTTTATCGCATACCCTTTATCGCATGGCTAGACCTGTATCATACCCTTCTCCAAAAAAAAAATTTTAATTCGACTTATTTTTTAAAATGAAAGTGGGGGTAAAAAAATTGGGGGTAATTTTTTGGGGGTTAAAAATTTGGGGGGGTAAAAAAAATTTTGAGGGGTAACAAAAATTTGTTTGGCGTGAATTTTGGTGTCAATTTATAAAAAT
>MJUU01031940.1:0-14909 GCA_002080025.1 Modiolus philippinarum | reverse complement strand
AAGTATGTACAATTTATAATTTTGCTCTAATTGTGAGTGGTTGATTTCTCCAGCAATAACAATTTTATTGTTTGATAATTATTTAATTCTAGTATTAATTTGAATATTAATTATGTAACTGTTCCTGATTAAAGATATCAGTCATTTACTGGCTTTATTTTAGCAATCAGGTAAAATGATAAACCTTGATTAAAGCCCAAATGACGCCGACAAATTGCTGCAAACAACATTCACTTAAAATAAAGAAAAAAAAACTCGTATATCAAACTTGTATTTCAGATAAATTTTTACAAGGGACGTGCATTTTCATTCAGAACATGTTTGAATATGTTAATTACGCCATTCAGTAAGAAACGAAATATTGCTATTTGTTCTAAAACTGAAGACTCAATGCATACTGTTGTGCACTGTTACTAATTAAAAAAAATATTACTTTCAACCGTTATAACAGTTCTTTTTTGGAGTCAAAGTTCTATAAAATCTGAGTCGTCTATTCGATTTAAGAATATTTATTTTTCCTCATAGAATGTAAATGATTAAGGTACAATGAAACAAACTTATGAAATTCTTCTTGAATATTCAAGACATGAATTATCATCATATTATTCAACTGTTATGACAATCTTGGGCAAAAAAGAAGGAAAGAAGAAAAATAAAGAGTGTAACGTGACGGTACCAAAATTGCACCAATTTTTCACGTTTTTTCCTTACAGATATTAAACACTGCAAACCAACTTAAGAAATTCATAATTTACTTATTCTTGGGTCATACCTTTACTTTGGGCATATTTATGAAATTTCTGGTTCGAAGCTGCTTTGAATAATTCTTGTTAAAATTTTCCTGAAAATGGACGTTTGATTTTGCACCAAGGAGTACCCAAACTGCAGCAAAGTGGAAAAATTGGATTTTGTTGATAAATTTTGTTTTTTTTTTTTTTCAAAATGTTTGAATATGCCGCTATATCAGAGGAGAAAAAAACATCTTTGGAATTTCTGTGGGATAACAATATGTTTCAGTTTTTTTTTCAATCTGAGCTTCAGTCAGAAAATAGTTGCTTCTTTAATTTCACTATTTCTGTCATTCCCTGTCACACCATTTAAGCTTGTCTCATTTGTTTGGAGATTGTTTGTTAACATCGATGCAAAATGGCGGGTCAGGCTAGATCTTGGAGCACGCTAAAGTTTCTTTGCTTTTGTACTATGAAATATACATAATAAAGATATTTTATTGTTGGAACATTTCATTGATTGATTAATAAACAGGATACAAATAAAACAAATTAGGGTTACAAATGAGGAAAGTTTAATTTTGAAGCCGCCGCGCGAACTTTTCTACATTACAGCGACTATACCTGAGGATTTGCTATTTCTATTTACTCAATCTCTATGTGGAAGATAAATTAATCTTGTTCCTTTCAAAAGATGCAAATAAATACTAAAATGACAAAAAATCATTTGAAGCACCTTGTTGAATGAATACTACGTTTTCCAACCCTCCCTTTCTCATTGTTGGTGCAATTCGGGTACCCTGTGCAATTTGGTTAATCCCATGATAGAATAAGTTGTTGTTGATGCTGGTGTTTCATGTTTAGACGAGCATATATTTATCTTACTTTTTAGAGTGCTAAATAATAACATGTCAACTGTCACATATGAAGAAAGAAAGGAAATGGGGTAAATGTCAAGGAGACAACATCCCACCCCACGTTATAACGACCAAAAACAAAGAATCGAGGGGTCATCGTAGGGTCTTCAACACAATGAGGAACCTCACACCATATAGCAAGCCCTAAATAGCCCCAAAAGTAAAAAAGTGAGAAAATCGATGGAAACAAACCACATACAAAAAACCCGGATATCAAGAAACTAAATTTTATAAGAGGACAAGGACAGGCCACAATGACCAACATATTCCTAACTTTGGACTTCATTGCAATCATTTGGAAGCAAACAGCTGCAGGTTAAAGCTTGCAATTCGAATAGTCAAAAAGAAATAACGTTCAACACCACGACAGCTAGTAGGGTTCTCTATAATGTTGACTGTAAACAGGTCATATAATGAAGAAACAAAGCAAAACATTTGAGTAATTTTTAAGGACCAGACCGAGTAATAAAAATATACTAGTACTACTCAACAAAAATAATGTCCCCTCACGTTTTTTTTTTGTGGAATATTATTTAAAATACAAGCATTATTTTTGTGCTCTTTATTATAACCCTTAACAATACTCGATTCTAATTTTACTCTTGAAAAGAAGACTTCCGGTCAAAATTAAGAGAAATTCTGGTTGATAGAATCGAGACATAAATGAGCATGTGCAGAAAGTCCGGCGAAAGCATATTTTTGTCAAGAGCAACATTGACACACTGAATGATCACAAACAATTTGCCATTTTGAAATAATTGAAACCTCAACGAATTTTTGAAAACTTACTTAGTAAGATCTAGCAGTTTTGACCTATTGGAGAATTTGCTGCAGTGTGACCTTAAATCGATTGAAAGAAGACTTTAATATGTTTAGAAATCATCACTGAGTTATCCGAAATTCATCGAATACAAAAAATTCGGAAAACGGATTGAGTCATGACGTCAAACTGAAAAACGTCAAAACTTCAGAATTCGACCTTGATCTTATTTTTTTAGGGAAAGTTTTGTGTTTTTGGATAGGTTACCCATAAGGTATTGATTTTATTAACAAAAAATGAAATTTCAATTCCGACCGCCATGGGCCTTCTGTTGAACTCCGCAAAAAAGTTTTTGACAACTGTTTTGGAAAATGTCTCCCATTAGCACCGACTAAAGTTTGTCATAACAAATATGCAAAGAAAGAATAAAAATCGTTTTTCTGCGAAGTATACAACAGTAATTTTAGTTCTATCACCCCAATCAGAAAATATATTGAGGATTATATTAGGTGGACGTTTCTTTTGTTGATTAGTATATAACAATTCCCCGTGGTAGAGATGTATGCTCTTTATTTTTCTTAGATATGGTATACTTGTTCATGAGATAATATCTCATGTGCACACTTTGTTCAATTACTATTATTTAAATTTATGTAAATTCTAAAACCTAAGGTTTAACTCCCTCCATTGTAGTTTTGTCCTTAGCTATATTTGATATTACTGATTATTCGGATTTCGTTTGGTTTAATACATTTAAACATTTTTTTAAATTATGGATTTCCTTTGTTTGAGTTCTAGTGCTGCTGATGAGGAATTAATTTCCGAAATGGCCATACAGTTCACTACAATTATTGCAGTTGGAGTTAACATTATGTGTTATGGTCTCATGTTCATTTACTCCATATCCTTTCGTAAAAGATATCCCGATTTCAGGAATAACAGATGTAAGCCTGCTTTTTATTTGATGACATTCCTCGAATGTCAAAATATATTCGGAAAACTGCCAGGTAATATAAGTTGTCAGGGAAATTGACACCGTCATTACATGAAAACAACATGGTGGAATTGATAAGAGTTATTGTTTCGCAGATTTCATTTCAACAGGGCTATTCATCGGAATATAAATGCAATTCAGGTTACAGACGGGGTATAAATAAAAGTGACAACAAAATTCCGACAAAAGCGGCTTCGCCCAAGGAAATAAAGCTAAACATAAAGTGTATGTCACGATATATACCCGTCTGAAATATTTTACGAAAGGATATGGAGTAAATGAACATGAGACCATAACACATATGTTAACTTCAACTGCAATAATTTTATTGAGCTGTATGGCCATTTCGGAAATTAATTCCTCATCAGTAGCACTAGAACCCAAACAAAGGAAATCCATATTCAAGAAATGCTTAAAATGCATAAAACCAAACGAAATCAGAAAAATCATTAATATCAAATATAGCTAAGGACAAAACTACGATGGAGGGAGTTAATCCTTAGGTTTTAGAATTTACATAAATTTAGATAAAAGTAATTGAACAAAGTGTACACATGAAATATTATCTCATGTACAAGTACACCATATCTAAAAAAAATTAAAGAGCATACATCTCTACCACGGGGAATTGTTTTACCAACTCCACACTGCAATAAAAGACAAACTACTGTATGAAATATTTTACGAAAGGATATGGAGTAAATGAACATGAGACCATAACAATAACCATGAAATCCGAATAACTTATGTTATTGCCATTCTTTTTTTAAATTTCGGAATCCATATTTTTTTATTGTTATTCTGCTGCGATGAAAGAACCGTAACTTCCGTAACAGTCTACAGAAAGTTATAAACGCCCTACTTATTCGTAGAGGTAAACAATTATGATTTGGATTGTTGGGAGTAATTGATGTTGAAGCACACAGATGAAGAAAAAAAGTGGACGGTGACATTTTGGACATTTCTTTCTGGGGAAGGTTGAAGCACATGATTCCGCGCTTATAGGGTAGCTACGCCACTGCAGTAGTTAACTTGTCCCAATGCAAACTTCACAGGCATACCCATGGAAACCTAGCTATTTTTATTTATCTTACTCTTTGAAGTACATTTGAATGCCTAGAAATACTATTAGTAAGTAATAGTATTCCATTTTGCGTAAAATAAAATATAACATCCAGATATCTGTGACAAATTGTTTGATTGGAATATCCTCACATTTAGCGTAAAATGAAGTAACAATATTCGAGAATAGTTTAGGAGATATTTTCAGAAAATAAATCTGGAATCTGGATATGTGTATCATAATATATTATCGGACAGAAAGTGTTTATTGTAAAAATCACAATTTTCGTCCTCTCCATACACTACATCTTCTTAACTTATTGTTCAATTATATTGAAGGAAACAATAAATATCTTCACGATGTTCCGGCAAGCCTTTTGGTTTCAAGGCAAAAAAAATTAAGATTTTCTTTGCCTATAACTTAGTTCTTTGTTGCTTATATTATTGAATGCAAGTTTGTCTTTTATATTCTTGAGCGACTTTCCTCTTTCCCTTTTTACCTTCTGATTGCATTATAAAAAACCATGGTTTTTCAGTATTTCGTTTTGTCACAGATTTTGTCGGAATGCATCACACATTTTGCCTACACCCACGTGGTCGGAAAATACTGTTTTTCAATCTATAGTGTCAAGTTTTTTCATTTATGATTGTCTCTTTTTTCACTTTATTTTCTCATTAAAAGATTTCGATTCGAATAAAGGTCATTCAATAAATACGATTGTAGCATTTTTAATGTATTAGTGGAACTTTCAAGACGACAGAAAAAGTGTCGCTAATACAAATCGGATCTAACAATGCACTGTTATGATCCGTCACTCTTTTAGATTATTTATAACGTTTATCGGGTTAAAAAGATCCATTGTTTACGTTAAAATTAAACCAGTCAAAATTCAGATCATGTGTTAAAGGCATCCCCTTTATAGACAACACAGAGTTTGCTTAAAATGAAGAAGATAATACGAGAAAAAATCTTATTGTCATTAGCTATGATAAATCCCAATGTATACGTAGCAACAAGCAAAATAATTACTGAAGACGATGGAGTTATATCAAAGTGCAATGAACAGCAAAATACCGAAGTTACTGTTAATTTATTTTCTGCATATGCACATTTCGACAACTTATGTCTCATCAGTGCAGATCAAACCAAACATTTGGAAGTCTTTTAACCGAATAACGTGTAAAAGCCGATATAGAACAAATAACCAAAGTATCTAAATAGCCAAAATTCTGCTAAGGATTGAACTATGCATTAGGAAGATACTCCTTAGTTTTAAACAAAATTTTGTAAAATTCAAATACTGTAAGTTTCAATAAAGTCGGTTTTGAAACGACCAAATTTTCACAGACCCCATATTCAAAGTCGATGTTAAAAGAATGCTTTATGCAAGCAATGGCGAATGTGGCAAAAATTTCACAAACGCATTAAAATTCATTCCGACTTTGCAATGGCGAATGTGCCAAAAATTTCACAAACGCATAAAAATCCATTCAAATTTTGCTGGAATTTTCAGGGTGCGTTAGATGTAGTCACAAGTTTCGTTGCCTTACAATTTACAGAATTACTTTCTATTTACGTACTGTCCTTTGTCTAACTACTATACAAAATTACTTTCTATTTACATACTGTCCTTAGTCTAACTACAAAGGCATCATTTTGCAATAAAACCAACGACTTGCATTTTATGGTAAAATGCTTTTGCAGAAAATTCAAGCCATCGACGCTAAAATCAGACTTTTGAAATAAGTATAACCAAGTACGACTGTTCCAAGTTTTTAATGAAGGGATCTTTGGCGAATTGTGGGCCATGTGATTGAAAATATCCGTCATCGAAGGCGTTTCCTTTTGTCTGTTCTTTATTTGACGGTTAAAATTCGACTATCATTTAAAGAACTCGTAAGCTGTGTATCGTCTGACAACATATATGACTACGCAATGACCTTCATTTACACTCGTATAATGTAGAGGATGTAAGGGCTTCACACAAAATGTGTTAAATTGATCGTGTTCTCCGGCATAGACTTCAATTTAAAGCAATATGAATACTATATGGTCTGTTTCTCGGCTTCAGCCGACTCCTATTTTTAATTTGAAGTTCTGTCGTTGTTCAAGATATATTAAGCCAATATCGAAGAAGTCGTTATGCTTACTTTTATTCGAGAAGAGTAAAAATATGCATTATCCAGGCGTTAGCTAAAAAAGTAAGAATCCTTTTTCAGTACAAAAAACTTATATGCATAAGTTTAAAAAAAAATGGACAACGGACGGATAAAATGAACCAACTGCAATTTTCTTTTGCTGAAAAGGTTTTAATCTTGACCTTTTACATTTAGCGCAAAATTGGTTTAGAGTTCTATCGGTTTGGTTTAGTTACTTAAAAGTTAGAAGATGTGAATTTGTTGAAACATTAATGCAATCGAGGTATATTTTTCGAAATTTTCTTAGTGTCACTATTCTTTTCTATGTGTCCTTTAGTATGTTTTAGAATTTGATTTCTGTGTGTCGTTTCCATAGATCGGTATAAAGTCAAAACGTTCTAAAACGCGGTTCAAACGCATTTGACAGTAGTTATTAAGTTCTTAATCCTAGTCATACCAAGCAAAAGGGATATTTTGACGAATCGTATTTAAAAACGTAGTAAAACAGTTGTCCGACATCCAACAAAACCTCACATCTTCTCACAAACTCAACAACTCGAAGTAAACGTACAACATAGTAGAACGTTCTGAAACGCGGTTCAAACGCATTGGACAGTAGTTATTAAGTTCTTAATCCTAGTCATACCAAGCAAAAGGGAGATTTTGACGAATCGTATTTAAAAACGTAGTAAAACAGTCGTCCGACATCCAACAAAACCTCACATTTTCTCACAAACTCAACAACTCGAAGTAAACGTACAACATAGTAGAACCTCTGGTTGTTTATCGAAAGATTATATTGGAACATTTTGTGTACTCGTATGCATAAAATTCGAATTATTAGTAAGCATGATTGATTGATATTGCTTTCAAATTTACCTAGATAATAGCTCCATATTGTATGGTATGAGGATAAAAAACAATAACGAGAAAAAATAATAAACTACCTTGTTGTAATGGTAAAAAAATGACCCATTATGATAATAGATACAGTAACAACTGAAGTATATTTACACATATGTTTGAGCATGTTTAATTTCATTATATTATTAAAAATAGCATCATCAAATCACATCCATATTTCCATACATAAAGCAATATAGAATATATACATGTATATACTAAAAATTAAGTCAAGTCTAGGCATTCCATAACAACAAAATATATGTAACATACGCCCAATTTATATAAAATGTGTAGCATTATTTAAAATATATTCTTATTTTCATTAAATATTGCACAAATGTATAAAAGATATAAACATTATAACAACAATAACATTAATAACAAACATTCTCATTTTATGATTGGATTAACAGCACATTATCAATTTTGACTTACTTCCCTTTGATTGTCTTCGAGTTTATAAAAAAAAACAGCACACAATCATTTTTGAATTACTTCCCTTAAATGCCGTTATTATTTGAGAATTCTCCTTCTGACTGCATACGAATTCAGATTCTGCTTGCAGCTATTAGCAGATACAGGTACATTTTGAACTATACTAAAACTCCTCGTCTTTGATTTTGTCAACTGTTAATTTACGGTCATTATTTTCTTCTGTAGATTCTAATGGTTTGTTTTTAGATTTATTAAAAGATTCTAATAAATGCAGTGGTTCATTTTCACCATTTCCTAAAGATGCTGTGCTTATTCTACCACTTATCCGTAAATTTTCAGACTGGTCTGCCTTAAAATAAGGTTTATGTCCTCTCATTTTCTGTAAAACAAAGGAACACATAAAATGCATTACTTGAAACAACTTCTTTGAAAGATTTTTTGAAGCCAAGTAAAATATAAAGAGTATGTATCTCTCGCACAGGAACTCCACAATGTAGGAGAACCTAATTCCAGTCTCAATCACAATACAGGAGATGCTTACTCTACCGGTGCACTGGATCTCGCCAATTGTTTTTATTAAGTCCTTGTTGTTCATCTGTATGTTTGTTTTCATTTTTTTTGTTCTGTTCCGTACTCATGTGGTGTCCTTGTTTCTTGGTGTTTCCTATGTTGCGGTTATCCCTGAATTGTTCGTTTCTGACTGATGTTTCGGTTCGCACTGAAGTAAATAAATAAAGAATGAAAGGCTGAGACAAAGTCTCTACAAATACATGGTAAAAGAAAACAATGGAATAACGCTTTTATTTTTTCCGTTTATATTGCCTTTTATTTTCATTTTTTTATTTATTCTGATGGTTTGGTATTATTACCTTTTTAGTATTTTTTGTGTTCAAATAACTAACTTTTTGCATTGAAGAAATGTGAGAGCTGTCAGCTATAATGTTAAACCAAAATGAAAAGTTATATTTTTTTGCTTGTGTCTTAAAATATTGTCAACCGTTTACTCTGTTCGTCGAAAACTGATGCAGTGGTTTAACTACAACACTATTTTACTATGACATTATTTAAAACTGGGCTACTGTGCTTTCCCATTGATACATCAGAATAGTTATTATTAGTCATGTAACAACATCAAATATATCAGATTTTTTTTATTTAAAACATAAAGAATATTATGCCTCCTCTAGCAAGACGTTATCTGTTCATAACCTATGGATAAGTTGTTCTCTACCAGTAAAAATCCTGGCCTTAAAGATGTTTGTTTACTTTGAGAATATTGATTTTTTTGAAAGGAAGATTTCCGGAAAATTATTATAGAACTCAATAGTCTAACAGTCTAAATATGCTTTAAATCATGATCTTTGTTTTGTACGATTGAATTGCCTGTCCCGATTTAACGATACTGTGTAGTTTTGAATGATTTGAAAACTGATAGTAAAACCCCTAGATCTATGGAATTGAAAAGTCACTGTGAGTTAGAGAAAAGAAAAAAAATCGATTGTTTTTGTTATTCGTAACAACGGCAGTAAAATGCCAAAGGAACAAAGCACACGATTACGTAAATCAAAGTCAAGGGGCAAGGCAAAAGCAAGAACACCAGAAGACAGAAGACCAAAGACACTACATGCCCACAAAACACTCAAACACTACATATAAAACACAAAAAACTAAAGCACTATCAGTGTGAACTAAAAAAACAGAGTGACATCAGGTGCTACGGAAGGGCAAACATGTCCAGCTATGTATACAGCACCGTCACACTGTCAGTGGGTCTATCCAGGACAAAGTTAAAACCGGTAATGTCAAATCCGGGAAGACGTGAATCTAGCTGAAAAATGTCAGTTTTCATTTGTGACACTGACATTTCATATCTATCTATGATGCCGTGGTGACGGCCATATAATTTCTGAAGGGACGAAAGTAACAAAGGCTGAACATATCCCTGACTCAGTAGTTTTTGTGACAGTGCTTTTACTCTTTCCACAAAGTCACTGTATGAACTGCAGGCTCTATAGCGAATTAATTGTGAATTATACACTCCATATGCTGTGGAGGTAGGTATATTGCTGCAGAGAAAGGGAAAGTTCACAATTGGAAAGTCAAAATCATCACGCTTGTCATATAACCCAGAGGTCCATGTTCGTCAACGTATAACAAAAAGTCAAGGTAAGAAGCAAAATTGGGTGTATCGGCGTTTTTTTTTTATTTCAAGTTCAGTGGGGTAGATGCGATGTAAATATTCTTTTAATCTTGGATTATCAAGAGAAAGCACAACGTCTATATACCTGAAGCTTAAATTAAAAGTCTGAGCTAGTTGTTTTGTTTCTGTTGTATTAACCCTTGTAAAAACTTTGCTTCATACGAAAAAAGGAAAAAGTGGCGCATAATGTGTTCCCACAGGAATCCCTATTGTCTGTTGAAAATCTCGGCCTCCACATTCAACAAAAATGTTGTTGATCAAATATTTAAGCATCTTTATCAAGTCAACTAAAGTTATGTGTAGTGTTTTTCTAAAAAAAAACAAAAAAAAAACAATGAAAGGGTATGGAGTAAGAGCACATACAACAAAGCCGGATTCTACAAATAAATTTTAGCGTAAAACAATGGAACAACACTTTTATTGTTGGTCTTCATTACGAAGTCATCGTGCCTTTTTTTTATTTTAATTTAGCTAGTTAGTTAGCTCCGATGTTGTGGCATAGGCAATTGTGATTTTCGACCCGATAAAAATTGACGATGACTGGCAACGCATATCTAGTATATCACTAATCAGGACCCTTGTCTCATTTGTATTTACTCCATATCCTTTCATTGTGTAGTTATTGTGTAGTTATATTGCAATTGGGTTCAAGTTTGTAATTTTTTTATGAAAACAACATCAGATCTTAATTTCATGCCTGGTTCTATTGTAACAACAAGCTGTTACATCATCATCCGTTTTACAGGTATTTTTTCTAATCGAGCATGGTGACACGGATATCTTTTATGCTCAATGTTAACTTTCGACAAAAATCGTGACAAAATTTGAATTACATTGGTACCAGATTAATGAGATTTGTATGAAAACCACGTTGTATGTATATAATCGACAGAAAACTGAACAGGGTTACATAATTTGTGCATAATTCTTGACTTACCGTCTCTTCTTCGCCCATTAAATCTTCATCGATTCCTCTAATTCTTAATTGCTTTTTCTCGTAGTATCTCCTGAATTAAGATTAAGTTCATTATTTGCATTAGGGAGCAGAAATTAAACCTTGTAATCAAATCTACAGGTTTAAAATTTCAAAACTTAAACGCATGGTAATAATTGTTAAGCCAATGGTTGAAGCGGTGATCATCTTTTTATTGATTTAAATGAGGTATATGTTCATCAACGACATTTTCTCTAGAATATTAAAAAAATACTCTGTGACTTGCTGATACTGTCAGTATTGTTCTCTTTACTCACGATGCGCGTGACTTTAAATCTGACTCCTAGCTATGAAGGAGATACAGAACTTGGCCTGATATGCCTCTTGGTTCTACAAAGTCTGGGTTTGTTTGTCAACTTACCAATAGAATTCTCAAGTAAATCAATTGTACCTCTTTTCTGGTTGATAGTTTTTTGTTTTACAACTATTAAGCTTTTCTTTACCTTCCATTGATTTAATCACTCAAACTGTAAGGTAAGTTTTTTTCGTGGTCTGATATTTCTTTGCAATGATATAGGATACGGTTTTTAGCATTTATGAGTCCTTCTCTAAATGGCAAATTATTCTTTAGATCCTAATAATCTTTCAAAGATTTAAAAAAAAAAAGACTAAATAGTCTGCTTTCGACCTTTTCACGGACAAAAAAAATAAATTTATAAAAACAGATTGTAACATTATATAGAGTATCCCGATTATCAGTTTCTCATTTTACCTTTCCTATGTATTATTTTCCATCAGAACTCATAGAAATGCTCTCTTGGGTTTACTGCAACCCACAAGTTCACTTTTATGGCCATTTATTTTCCACATTAGTGGTATTGTAACAAAAAAAATCGCTACTGTCGAAATCATGACCGGGTCATTCAATATTGAAAACTTGTCTATAATTTGACTTATAAATAATACTAGTGGTGTAAATTAAAAGTTTTTGATTAACTGAACCTATCTCTGAATTAAATGGTTTGAATAACTTTCTCTCAATTGTGTATTCTCTTTTGTTTCTATGACTATTCCAAAGCAAAGTTTTTTGTTATGTTTTACCGTATTACAAAGAATATTCACGGCTTTCATTTTACGACATCATTTTGCCATGCCATGTATACAAAATGTACAGGTGATTCAAAACATTGGCGAATACTGATATAGTAAGATCAGACGACCGTTTCTAAACTTAAGCTTGCTGTACTTTGACAAAAAAATTCATATGATTTTTTATATCAATTCGAATTGAATAATCATTGCTAACAATAATAATAATATATGTGCTTATTCATATGTTTAATATGTTTAGTCTTTCTTCTTGTCAATATGATATAAGTACTTGCCTCCGTCTAATTATATACAGAACAATCAGCGACAGTAAAAGTACAATTATTAGGACCAATACAATAACAGCTATCATATACGCATTTATAGTGTCTTCATGATCTAAAGTATAAAACAAATAACAAATTATTAATTACTGAACATCTAAGAATCAACTGAAATTAAGATGAAAGAAGAGGTACAGTTTGAGACATTAATTTTAGATAACAGGTTTCAAATCCAAAATGTACGTTCCTGCATTTCGAATACAAGTTCAAAACAGATCCATATACAGAGCACATTATGGTTCATTGTTGAAGGCCTATTGGTGACTTCAAGATGAAGTACAAGAAAAGCGTGTTGAGTTGTTTGATCTTATCATCTATTTTTCATTTGTAGAGACTTTGTCTCGTGTGCATTTACTTCATATCATTTCATTGTTTATTACCGTTTGGGATAAACTGGTTACAGACCAGTTAAAAGATGCTAGTGTTCTACCTTTTTTATTTATTTATTTAATTTTTTGGGGGTAAAAGCCATATTGATTTTAGTTCAATGTTTTGTCTTTTCCGTATGTTTTGTTCTTTTCTGAAATGTTCTTTCGGATTGTTGCTTATTGAAATTGCTGAAATGAATGTATTCTACCGTGGATGCTACAATAAAACAATACCATCGGCATCGTCCAGCAGTATAATTTAGATCTAAAGTCTGTGGTGACAGCATCAAATGCCATTTAATCATTCATTTTTTTTATTTCTCTGTCACTCAATACCAATTTATCTTTAAATTACATTTTGACTGAAATATAATGTATCAATAAAAAATGAGTTAAATAGAAGGGTAGTCGTGCTATTATAATTTCAATTCAATTCAGTTTCCGTAAGCAACTTTATACCCAATTATGGTCTTATGGCTACAAAATTAATATATTACACGATACAATGAACAAACATAATTAACTAACCCCTGTCCTCAAAGAAACTGCCTGTTTGGAGAGGATCCTAGTCGTTTTACTTGTTCTTTTGTATGCGGGTTTAGTATTTTGGGATGTTTTGAAGTTGAAGTTGCATCAGGCTCAAAATTAATATTTGAAAAGAATCGAGGTCTAGTAGTTTGGTTTATTGTACATTCTAAGATAAAATATGTCTCATCTTCAATTTTTTTACAGAGGTTACAAAGACCTCCAGATTCAATTTGTAAAAAATGATAACTTATTCTAAATTTTCAATACGTTACACAACATTAATCATAATTAGCGGAATGATATTTCTCAATGACTATAAACTTTTAGATTCTCGCAGATGTCCAATTAATCATATTTAACATAAAGATAATAGACATATGATGATCTGTTTTAACGGTTGGTTAATACAAATAAAATATAATTGAAAACATGAATGTTAACTACAATTTGTATTAATTATATGAAAAATACGTTTGGCTGGTTATAATCCAAACAAGTTTAGCAAGATTGATGATTGCCCTCTCATGGACTTAACGACAGAATTGTAAAAGCAAGAGAAAACATCAAAGAATTTCTTTTTTGTATTTTATTGAATGAATTGTTGGCTTGTTTTTTGTGTTCTTGTTGTAACAGAAAATAAATGTAGGACCGTTAGATTCTTGTACATGTGTATGCATCTTCAAATGAGCACAGAGTTTTTTCCTTCGATGAATAAAAGCGTTGTTCCATTGCTTGGTATTGCCATGTATTTGTAGGAAGTTAGTCGCATGTGCATTTACTCTATTTCCTTTCAATATTTATTTACCATATATCTATCATCTATATGTTAAGATGAGACTTGGGACTTAATGAAAGCACTTGTGGTAACATATACCACAATATAAATAGAAGTCGTGATATCCTATTCAAAATAGATTTACTATTTAAATCGGTATGTAACATTTATTTAAGATAATCCTCCAGGTAGCGTAAAATCATAAACCAGTAATTTAGTTTAAATAACTTCAATTATGACATGTACATTTGTTGACCTGAATTTTTTATACTGAATAATTTGTCACATGATGTATGTTAACTGTCAATATATAGCAAATATTACACAATAAAATAACTAGAACAAGGCCTACCTGTAATTTCTCGTTGTAAAGCTTTAATCTGCTGATTTACTTGACTTTCGGTGGACGACGAAGACATTTTATCAAACGCGGAAGTAACACCTGAGAAGTCAGGTGTGGTTTGCCTCACCGTTTGTAGCCGAGAGGTTGCTGAATGAATTCCATCTAAACTTGTTGTCTCTGAAATTTCAGTACTTAAACTCCTAAAAGGTTGTTCACTAGAATAAAATAAAGTGTCCTGTTGGGTTGACCTTGGTGTGTGTGTTGAAATCACAGGTAAATCGTAGATACTTGAGAAGGAAGATAAAACTGGGTCTGTACTAAAAGTCGTTTGTTTGGACGGTAAATCAGCTAAAGATGTTATATACCCCTCAACTGACGAAGGTTCAA
>MJUU01031935.1:8003-87690 GCA_002080025.1 Modiolus philippinarum | reverse complement strand
TTTTTTAATGATATAAAAACAATCCTTATCACAATAAATATTTGTTAATTAATCTGATATATTTTCATTCCTCAATAAGGTGTAGAAAGGAATGTAAATAAAACGGTCATATTTGGTTGTATTTGGCAAGCTGTGTAAATAAATCGTAAAATATGGTCTCTAAAATCTGCCCCAGCCATATCAGCAAATATTACTTTTTAAAAACAAATTCACATATATGCAATTATTTATAAATAGATGAAAAACATTTGCATTTATACGAATAAGATGCAAATAATTGTAAATAAAACTGTAATCTTTAATTATATTTGATTAGGATTGTGGAGCAATCATAAGAGGAGGTCTCTAAAAACTGCCCATATCCCTGTAAATTGAATAAGTAAATGTTAACATTTCATTAAGAAATCCGAAGGATTGGAAATCGTTGTAATTTATTGGCATATATTTGAACACCTTTATTTTGCTGACAAAGTATTGTAAATATTTCTGATTAATTTGTCAAATATTTGTCAGATTTGTATTTTATTGCAAATTAAAGGTTTATTTAAATACTAGCACACACGTTTGCAAATATTTCGGGCAGAAAAGTTCAACCCTTTGTCATCTCTTTGCTCACATGGTCAAATATATGCAAATCAACGTTTTCGTGTAGTGACATGTCGAAAGGTTTAATTGCATTAGAATCGCAATGACAGTACATTATTTGAATACCCGAGGGCATCAATTTTGATTTCACGGTCAAAATATCCGTTTACAAGCTCCGCTACGCGTCGCCTGTGGACTGTATTTTGACCGTCAAATCTACGATTGACGCTCTCGGGTATTCAAATAATGTACAGTTATTGCTTTAATGTAATTTTATCTTTTCGTTTTATAGAAAGAACTCATTCATGCCCAGTTAACGTCATCTTTACCTTTTATATCAACCATTTCATGCACAAATGTTACTTATAATCGTGCTTGTTATCGTTGTAATATAAACACAATAATAGTAAATTAAAATTAACGCGATGAACGGATGCCATTCGACACAAAAATGGTCGACAAAGGCTTTGATTTTACATTTTCATCAAAAATGGTTTTGGAGCAATAATTGTTTGAAGTATTAAAACATATTTCCATGCTCACTTCTAATATATTATGAAATTGCAATCTAATCTAAATTTTGATGTTAATACTTAATTCCCCTTTCGTTTGTTCGCATCAACGTAACAATCCAAAACGAATTAAAGGAAAAGACACAAAATGTAGTAAACTGAATTTTACATGTTTTCATTGAATGGTTGAAAACATCACTTTTTTGTGCTAATTTTTCCCGAATTGTTTAACTTAAGTTGGGTCTAAATTGAGGTATAGTTTTAGAAAGTTGGTGTTTTGTACAAGTAGCTTTCTAATCTGGAATCCTGATTATAAGATTGTTTTTGTTATGACTTTTCACCACGGTAAAAAGCTTAAGTAAATTTTTGCCTGCTTTATTGTAATGCATACCAAAAAACTGTCTCAGTGACGGAATTCTCCGTTAAATATACTAATGGAAAAAAACTGTGCACTAATCTGAAATGACATTGAATTCGAATTTAAATCACATCAAATCAAAACTTATGATACACAAACTTCCGCCACTTTTAGTGCCATAAATCTGCATTTGGTGATTATTCGACATTTCAAGTAACAATGAAAGGATATGGAGTTAATGCACATTAGATAAAGTCTCTACAAATACATGATTAAACCCTAATTGTCCGGTAAGGTCAAATGTTAAAATCGTTTCTAGACAAACCCTGATTTCTTTTTACTGATGCTTACTTCGGATACAGATTTGAAAAATAATATAATTGTTAGGTGTCAACAATAGACAACATCCTGGAAGTAATGTTTGACGCCTTAAACCTATTGCACATGTCAAGAAGCAGGGTCTTGGGATTTGTATGTGTATATGACCGGAAATCCGTTTTTTTTTTGTTTCAGAAGTAATAAAATAGTTGAAAACATATCCGTTAGTACTTAATCTTTGTTTTCTTGAACCAAAATCTTTTAGCTGACTTCATTTTTTCATGTATGGAACTAACGTTCAAAATCCACTAATTCTGACATTTTTCACCCCACCTGTAATTATCCAAGAAGTTATTAACGAAAAAGTGTTTAATGACGTGTTAAAAGTCAAAACAAACACTGAAACAAATGTGAGAAGTATTTAACCTTGACACCAGGGAAAAAAGGAAAAAAAAATGCTGACATCTTTGGAAGAAGCAAAAACTCAATGAATAACAACATGATCAAGAAACAAAATAAATATTACTCTGCATGTGTTCAAGTAACAACATAAATATTACGATGCATATACAAAATCAGGATTATTAGATTTTCCAAATAGTTTGTAAAGGAGTGCTTATGTTACTTTTACGCAGCACAATTTGATGATATTTTTCAGGATTGCTAAAGAAAGAACATGGCAGAATACCATCAGTCAAATACCACAATGGCCCAAACAATGTCCCAAAAATGTGATTTATGTGATGAAAGTGTGGCAGCTTTATTTTGCTATGAATGTAAAGTGGCAATTTGTACGAAGTGTAGAAAAATGCACAGTAAACTTTCTTTAGCAAAAAATCATACAATTTCAGGTCTCGATAAAGTAGATCGTCTGGTTTTTAATTGTGATAATCTTTGTGAGGCACATAAAGAGGTATTTTCGTTCAATTGTGTACAATGTTCTCGAATGATATGCAATTCCTGTTTGACCTCGGACCATAAAGACCATTCAGTCTGTGGTTTGGCAGAATTATACTCTCAGACACGCGCAAAAGTTGAAGAAAACGTCATAAAAATGAAATCAACATACCAAGAAATAACAGAAAAGTTAGAAAAAATAAAGATCGTTCATAATCAGAAGGTGATGGTTCCATCAGAAAAGGAAATATCAGAGACAGAAGCGTATGCAAAATTCTTACATGGAGTTGTCGATGTCATTGAAAAAACCAGGAAAAGTGAAGTTGAAAACTTCAAAGAGTTGGAAAAAAATCAGTTGGAGACAAATGTCAAAAGGTTGGAAGCACTGAATAAAAAATATCTTGATGCCTGTAACATATTTGAGCGTATGCTTGAAGAAACACACGAGATGACATTTGTACTAATGTACAACATGCATAAACATTTATTTCATCAATTGGATGCTATCCCAACGTTGTGCGAACCAGACCAAAGAAAAGATTTTGAACCAACTTTGTTTTTTCAGGATCTGATGTCAACAATTAATACAAAGGATCCGAAAGGCAAGTACCAAATAGGAATAAAAATGTTAGCATAAGTGTAGACCCAATATAGGCAGTTGGAGTTTTGTTCTGCAATTTTTCATTTTCATTGGTTTATGCTTGAATTGGTATTATCTGTTTCTTTTTATTTCATTTTTTAAATAGTTAAAAACAGAATAAAGACAATTAGCTAGGCAAGTCCTTTAATATCAGCTTACGTTATATAGATGCTGTTCTTACCTTAATTTAAGGATAACCTTCATCTTATATATCACAATGAACTCGAAATCAAAGTATCATTCCTAGACCTTTACACCTACATTGACAACTTTGGGAGTCTGAAAACAAAACTTTACGACAAGCGTGATGATTTCGACTTTCCAATAGTGAACTTCCCTTATTTGAGCAGTGATATTTCCACATCTTCGTCATATGGTGTCTGCATTTCATAACTCATTCGTTATTGTCGTATCGTGTCATGTTCAATCACTGTTGCGATCGTCACTATAGAAGTTTTACGGCCGTGATCATGATCTCTCTGTTCGGTAATCTTGTTATTACCCCCATTCAAAGACCGTTACAATATTTCTTTTTCACGTATGAGAAAATATATCTTTGCGAAGATCCAGAGTTTCTAACTGACAAACACCGACTGTAACTAAATCAGACTTTCACTGAAAGTGTGATGGGTGCCATGCTTGGAGCAAATCTAGCTTACCCTTTCGGAGCACCTGATGTTACCCCACGTTTTTGTAAGGTGTCACACTGCTAGTGCTTACGTTTTGTGGCAATCCTGTTAGTTTTTGTTTATTTATTTATTATTTTTTTTTGTCTTTATCATGATGTCTCAAATCGTGTTGGATATGAAATGCCGTGTTTTTTTTTTATTTTGAAATTTCTTCCTATCCTCGGTTTTCTTTGGCTTTCGTTTGCAATGTATTCATTTTATTTTCCATTGAGGCATAAAGTTTAAACCATGTGCGTCTTCCCGTAATTTCTTTAGCTATTACCATATTCCTTATCTTCACGTTTCGCCTGTTTGTGAATTGAGCACAACAGCAACCGATTATGGAAGCAAAACAAAAAGCGGAAAAGACGAAATTCTGGAATTAAAAATTCCAACCACAGAAATTCATAAAATATATAACTTGTATGTTTTTTATTAATTTATCTTTTTGAAATATGACTGACTTTTTTTTTGTTTGAAATGCCATTTCAATAATTGTGCTATGTTATCGCAAATATCCAAAGAAGGATCGATCAGCGCATGAATTCACTAATGCAAGCAACATATGAGTGCATTACATCGTTTTTCGATCATGAAAATAACAGATTGTAAGATTGTTTTTTTACATGGACCTGCATAATTTCATGAATTATCTTCTCGAAAACGGACCAAGAACAAGAACTTGAGTCTTTGTCAGATTGGGTAAGATTCATTCGATCTTTAGTGCTGAGTGGTGTTAACAAACTACGCAGATGTGCTAACAATCGACCAAAATATGTTTTTGAAGATCAAGAAGCCAGTAAGCGCTTCTCTACACCACATGACAAATATGTTGGGGAACCTGCAGACAAAGCTTGTAATAATATCGTTTTTGTATGCAAAGCACATTACTGCAACTGCGTCATCAAATAACCAGGCATTGATCACAATACACCAGGTATTTCTACACGCAAATGAGTTTCATTTGACCAAGATGAAATATTTTCCGCTACATAGACTATGTATTCCAAAATTCTTGGAATATTTACACCAGATCTATCCCAATAAGCTTGAAATTTAATAGACTACTTCCCAATTGTGAATTTTCTCTTCCTGAGCAGCAATATACCTACCTCTCCAGCATATACCTAACTATCTAGCCTATGAAGTGTACATTTCACAGTTGATTCGTCACTGTCGAGCATGTAGCTTATACAATGATTTTGAAAAAAAAACACTGTCAACAAAGCTGCAAAGTCAAGGATTTGTTCAGCCGTTGTTACTTTCATCCCTTCAGAAATTCCCTGGCTGTCACTATGACATCATTGGCAGATATGACGTGTCTGTGTGCCAAATGAAAATATACATTTTCAGCTAGATTTCACGTCCTCATGGATTTTACATGTCCAGTTTTGACTCAACCCTGGATTGACTCACTGATAGTGTGACAAGTGATGCTAGCAGAGCAGGAGATGCTTACCCTTCCGGAGCATCTGATGTCACTCCCGGTTTTCATGGGAGTTCACAGCATGAGTGCCTTAGTTCTTAATATAATCTTTTATGTGCATTTTGGCTGTCTCACGTAATTGTTTTTTCCTTCTTTTTCTCTGTTGTCTTTTTTGCCATGTCTTTGGACTTGATTTTTGTAATCATCACTTCCTTATTCCTTCGGTATTTTACTGCCGTTTTTCCAATCACAGATCATTCATGTTTTCCTTGAATATCCATACCAAAAATAACAATAAAGTAAGTGAGAACCAAACCGTCAATCAAAAGGACGAACAATCCATGGACAATGGCAACATCGGACACACTAAGAAACAAGGACACCACTTAAGTACGGGACAAAAAAGACCTGTCATACCTATATTGGGTAGTAAAATTTCACAAAAAGCCATATAAGCAAAGATACATCGCAGGTCAACTACGTACAGAATTGTCTATTGAACACACTAAGACTTTGTCTGCAGTCAAAGAGAGCCATCAAGCATACTGTGAACCTATTCATGCCCGAAGTGACATTAATCACATGTGGATTCTTAAAATTCGAAGGACTTATTGGAAAATCTTATATCCCGTTCATTTTCTCAAATAAATTCTCTGAAAACATTAGATTTTTCCACACTGTATAACACACTTCCTCGTGATAAACTATAATCACGAATCAAAATCATCATTCAAAAAGCCTTTGTCGATTCAAAAAATTTGTTGTTTCTCTATGCTACGTTGAAAAACAGGTGTGCAGTATGCTTGATTTTCTCATTGATAATACATTTATCACATTTGGAGGTGCTATATACATGTATCTACAACAAGTTGGCATAACAATTGGCACTAATTGTGCTTCTCTGCTCGCAGATTTGCTTTTATATTCTTACGAGACTGAATTTCTTCAGGGACTCCTAAAACAAAAAAAATCACAGATGCTAGATCCTTCAATCTCACTTATGGATACATTGGTGATGTTTTTAAAATCAATAACGCATCTTTTGCTAAAGGAATCCCATTTATATATCTTGATCTATAGCTTTGTTGGACTTACATTTCAAATTTGACGAAAATGATATCTCAGTGCTACAATTTACTACAAAATGGACGATTTTAATTTCAAAATTATCAATTTCCCTTACATGGACAGTAATATTCCAGCTTCTCCTACTTACGGCGTGTATGTTTCACAGTCGATTCGTTACGCGAATCTAGCAAAAATTATACAGACTTTCTCATTAGAAATAGTTATCTCCGTGACCACCTTATTAATCAAGGCATCAGAAAAATTCCGATCATTTAAAAAATTCATCTATAGATATAGGTCCCTTGTGGAAAAATTTGAAGTTTTCGATCCGAACTCTGATTCAAGATTCTCTTTTTACTTACTTCTGGGATGATCATTTCTTTTAACTGTCTACGACCTTTCAAAAGCAATCACTACTGAGTTGCTAGTAGACATTTCCGGAATGAAAGGGGAAATGCCGTAAAACCTGTTTAATCTATCATTTCTTTTGCAATGCCCGTACCAAGTCAGGACCATTGCGGTCAACAATTTTCCCGGTGGTTTCCACCTGATTTGTCTTTTTGTCTCATGGACTTCGGCTCTTGACCACTCTGTTCGGTAATTTTGTTAATACCCCATCCTATATTAATCTAATGAGACGTTCACTTGACAACAACGTTTAAAACGCCCATTGTGACGTCACTTCTAAGAGTAAAATCATGAAAAATAATTTTACAGTTAATTATCACTTTTTTTAACTGAAAATTTGATGCTTTCACCACCCTCTATAAAAAGACACGATAACATGTATACGATATATTGCGACGTCCTGACATTACACAAACCAGTTCAGATCTTAACAGGGCATACATTTCATTAGCTTTTTAACTGTTTACTGGTATTTTTAAAATTGCCAAGGTAAAAATTGCGCAACTTTTAATTGATTTGTTTCTGTATTTATATGAAACTTGGTTCAAACAAGGGCTAGTACGTATGGCGTGCTTTAGTTCAGCACGAAATGTAGGGTTTTGTGCGAAATACTGCTGAAAAACTTCAGTTTTCGATCGGAATTGGAAATACAAGTCTAAATCGAAAATTTTGACAGCAGTTAAAGTGTATCTCAAAAAGTAAATTATATATTCTCCCAGTATTAGCCAATCAAAATTTACAAAAACAATCGCAAAATTAAGAAAATCGGAAAAATTAAGAACCAACTATATGGAAATTGAAGAATTAAGGTAAAGTATAGAAAGAAAGTTTAAGATAAATATATATTTTTTTCTATCAAAAATTTTATTTTTTTTTAATGTTTTTTTAGTTTGTAGACTGAACTAAGACATTCTCACTGTCAATATATGAGACTCAGAAAAAAAAATCCCCCAAATGCGCGTTGGTGGTTGCAATCGATTGGATGTATTATGCAATTTTATCAAAACTATCGTGCATTTTGAAATTGGTGCAATTGGCAGCTAGAAATACTTAAAACTGGAAGACTGGAAGGATTTTTGAGAACACACACACTATTGACAAACATTTTGACTGCTTTTACCAGAGTCAGTCGTTTTTGGACTGAGAATAACGTTGAGATTTACTGAGGTTTGTTGATTCAACGTTGATCAGTCTTTTCAACACTAGTTTTGACTGAAAATGTCTGATCAGAGTCGAGCCAACTCACTTCAGTCAATCCCAGTCTTTACCTGTGTTGTAAAAGTCTGTGCAATGTTGAGCAAACAGTGGTCAGTCATTCTCAACACCACCTGAGTTGTAAATGACTAATATTTGTTGAGAATGTCTGTCCAGTGTTGAGTCAACGCTGACCAGTCATTCTAAACGCTACCTGTGTTGTAAAAGACTGATCTGTGTTGAAAATGACTGACCAGGGTTTACTCAATGTTGGACATATAGTTTCTACTACGAGAACTAAGTTGATTATGAAATTTCTCACATCGAGTTAAATAAATTTTGCAAATGTTTGAAAACGAGGCATGCCGAGTTTTTAAACATTTGAAAATTTATTTAACAAGATGTGAGAAATTTCATAATTAACATGTTTAAGTTGTAGAAGATGTTTCTCTAAAGACACAATGTAAAACGCCGAGGATTATGTTCCGAATAGATTTGACGGGAAATTTCACGCTAGTTGTTCTCTCACTAGTGACGACAAATATTTTTATCACACCGGTCAGGCGGTGGTTAAATTTGCTAGAAATTAGAGAACGACATTTTCAACACGGGTCAGTCTTTTACAGCACAGAGGTGTTGAGAACGACTGATCAGAGTTGATTCAACACTGGACAGACATTCTCAACAGATATCAGACTTTTACAACACAATTAGTGTTGAGAATGACTGATCGGAGTTGACTCAACGCTTGACAGACTTTTACAACCTAGACCAGTCATTTAAAACAAAAGTAAAGATTTTTATTTATTTGATAGATAAATTTATATGTTTTATTTATCTTATTCTATTTTTTTTAATTATTTATCTATTGTATTTATATTGTATTATTGAGTTTGTATTATTATTTTTTTTGTATTTTCATTAATTTATTTAATTTCATCTATTTTTCTTATTAATTTATTTATTTATTTATATCTATATCTTTTTGACATTCCTGAAGAACAACAATAAAAGCGTTGTTCTATTGCTTATTTTTCCACGTCTTTGTAGAGATTTTGTCTCATTTGCATTTACTCCATATCCCTTCATTCCTTATCTACTTTTATATTTTTTGCAATTATGTATTGGCGAGCTAAAATCGAAAAGATGAATATACATTTAAACCCGCCAGACCACACCGACGACCTGGAATACTTTTATGAGTATCGCATAAATGTTCCAAAAAATGTGCAAATTTTGTGAAATCCCGGCCTTCGTCACATCAGGATACAATTCAAAGTTATTCGATTTCTATTTTCTTTAACTTCTTGTTAAATATCAC
Organism: Modiolus philippinarum; assembly: GCA_002080025.1. Taxonomy (NCBI): domain Eukaryota; kingdom Metazoa; phylum Mollusca; class Bivalvia; order Mytilida; family Modiolidae; genus Modiolus; species Modiolus philippinarum. The sequence continues at coordinate 78,295 of MJUU01031935.1, read as the reverse complement.
GCATAAAAGAAAAAAAAAGTCCGTGTGTAGAAATTAATGATAACACAAAATCGAATGAAATCATGATCACGTAATGTACATTTGTATTCTTTACCAATTGACATACCTGCAATTTACACTTTTCCATTGCATTATAGAGCCAATATGTTCATGTAAAAATATATATGTTGTGCGATGGCCAAAATTGACTATGGAATAACTTCAAATCTAAAGTTCTCGAGGACGAACGTATGTCGGCAGTTTTCATGGATTCGCCTTCTATTGCAGGCTTCAGAAAAGGGAAGAGTCTAAAACGGCACCTTGTTCTTTCAAGAGTGCTACTCCTAAACTCCCTGTAAATATAAGGGCACTAGACAATGTAAGCGATCTCGCTGTTTGACTTGTCCTTTACTTGGGAAACTGATGAAGCAGGAGAACCGGCTAACGTTTTCAAACTAAAAAATAGTTTCACGTGTACTACTGAAAATGTAGTGTATGCTGTGGGCTGTAAACGCTGTGGGATTATCTATGTTGGTGAGGCCTGCCATAGATTGGGTGATCGCTTTGTCGAACATAAACAGAGCGTCACCAATGGAAAGGATTGCCTAATAGGTGAACATTTTCGGCGAGCCAACCACAGCATACTGGACATGCATGTAACTGTCCTTATACAAACTAGTACAGGTAAAAAAAACGACAGTTCCTTGAACAAAAAAATCATCAATTTTCTTGAAACTGCTCGACCCTTTGGCGTGAATGTTAAGAAGCAGTCTATTTTATAATATTTTTTATGTATTGAAATTTGGTATTCACATAGTATAGATAACTAATGTTTTATTTCTCGTTTTTAATTATGTTCAAGATTTGGCACGATTTTTACAGGTAATATCTGTGACACGTCATTAGGTCAGCATTCACTCGTCCTTTCCATTTTCTTCTCCGTATTTCAGCCCGGTAGTCCTCTAGTCGAAGGCCATACGGCCGAAACGTTGGGCAGTCTTCCCTTCTTTGCATTTTTGTCATTTTAATGTATTTTTTAATTTGTATATTTTTGTGTTTTTTACCTTTTAATCGTGGCCAGCTATACCATTTTTATTTTGTTCAATTTGTTCATGCACTCATATTACAGGCACTCGGTCTCAACCTTTCAAGAGTTTATGTGACCGTGTACACGTCTCTCTGACCAGAGACATGTCTCTGCACTGACTTATGTCCATCAGGCTAGCTGATTGTGAGAATTTAAGGTCCGTACACTACGCCTTTTTATTTTGCATAATTGGATATTTTATGCGATTTCCAAATTTTGCCGCCGTGCGCGGTCCCGGCTTATGAATAGGCCCGCAGCATCCTCTGAGCTTGGAGTATGAGTCTTCCTAACAGAGGACCCCCAGGGAACCCCGGGATATAGAAATAGGACCTAGTATCTCCTGCTTGCGGGGTGTGACCCCTCCTAAACGGGGCTGACCCCGTGGGTCACGGGATATAGAAATAGGACCCATTCCGTGGTTGTGCAGGATTAATAAATACACAACCCATCTTTCGGATGGGATGTAAACTCAGGTCCAAGTGTTGGAAGAAATGCCACGCTTCATGCACGTTAATGAACCCTTGTAGCAAGCTCTCTTTTGATTGGTCCGTAGGTGATCAGCTACAAGGCTAAATTCTCCGCCCTTTTCGATTTCACCCTACTTTTCCGGTGGAAGTCAGAATTTCCCGTCCCATGGCCCTTTCCATACCCCAACGTGATTATTTATTAACAAACTTGTTCTCGTCTTGATATAGCTGAAATATTGCTGAGTAGACGTTAAACAATATTCAATCAATCAATCGATCAATCCAAATTTTGATTCCGCCTATGATATATTTATAATGGGTAATTTTGTCCTGTTATCATTTCCGTTTTTGTTTACTGGTTGATCTGGTAGACAATTAATAATCAACTACGATTGTGTATTGCTAATATATGTCTACGATTGTGTATTGCCAATATATGTCCTCTGTAGCAGACGTATACTTGTAACTTAAGGTAGTTGTAACCTTTGAATGAAAGAAATGAGAATTTTGAATCAGTATAACGTTATGAAAGGTTGACAATAAAGAAGAATTAAATAATATGTTCGTGCGGCACACGATATGCGCTTGTTGAGATACAGGCAATTGAAAATTCGGCAGGATATGTCCACTTCTAGGTTTTTCATAAGCTTTGTATAGAAATTTATGTCTTGAAAATCGTGCGAAGGGGTAAATTTCTTGAAATTCTATCCAAAATCTTTAGAGGTACACATGCTTTTAGAATATAACATGAAAAGTTGTCGTTTATGGGTAAAATATTTTACATGTTATGAAATGGAAAAAGAGAGGTTTCAGCATTTCTGACCAAATATCAGAAATCAACACTGGCAACAACCTAAATGTATATGTCTGTAGCAGTTGCTGAACTTGATTACCGTGCGCATGTCTTGTTGATTCCAAAAGTCTAGCCATTCATAAGAAAAACAAAATATGCAAAGTATGTCTGGGCTTAATACTTTAAATGCTTGTAATACTGTAAAATCTAGACACGTTAGTTCCACTTTGCATATTTAAAAAATTTGCTATCTTTTTTTTCTCATATTTTTGTTTCACTATAGTGAATGTAATATCACTCCAAACGAATTTTAACTTTTACATTTAGCCTTTACCTGTTGCGATATATAATTAATATCACTAAAAATGTTTGTTGCTTCGATGTATGTGGTTATTACGAATTTCCGATTTCGACTACCGTTACAGAATTATTATTAATTGTTCGATTTTATTTTTGTTAATATTGAATTTCAAGGCAACAATGGTATTGGTAGATACAGAGGCCATCCAGGATTTTGAACCTCTCCTTTTCCAGAAAAAAAAATCGTGCAGAAATTAGACACATATTGACAAAGAAAGATAAAAATGACCGATATCCCTTTTTATAATGACTAGATCCACCGTTGAATAGCCTCTATAGAAGAAATATTTATCAGAGTAAATACTTAAAAACGAGGACTAAATCTTCTAGGCTGTTATGAGTATTTTACCAAGAACCCTTAATGTTGGTTTAGATTGTGATGACCTATGTAAAATCGATGCACATAAGTATCGTTTGGTGGTCTTCTCGAACTGTAGTTTTTGTATACATTGTACAAAGTCATTTCATTTCATCATTAAATACATTCATAAAAGATCAATTAATTAAACCACACCTGGCTGTCAATTATGTTGCTTGCCATTTAACCTAATCGGGGATATGAGGACGCAGTGAAAGGTAAGGGCTTTAACGTATTCTTTTTAGTTTTTAAGTTAGTTCGTCATCAGGCATTATTTTTATTTTACACTAAAATTAATACTAAATATAATGCCTACTCAATTTATTAATTTCCATTTATGTCAAATGCCCAAATTCAACATCAAAGCCTTTGAAATAAAGGTTTGAGCTATGTCGTAGTAGCTATGTCTCTGATTGCAAGCAAATAATNAAAAAAAAAAAAAGAAATAAAATAAAATATAATAATTGGAAGCGGCGATGTTGGGTAAGAATTGAAATATTCCATTGACGAATCAAGTGGAGATAGGGTAGAGCAGTTGGGACAGCCTTTCAGAAAATATTTTAAAGTAAACAATTACCGATTTTTTTTAGGAAGTAATATTGTCAATCAGGCGCGAGATAATTTACATTTTAATTGTACATGTACTTGTATTGAAGGAGTAAAAGAGAGTGCATGTCGTGGTTTATATTCTTTATTTAAAATATATTTAATTCTGTCAGAGACATATGTCTCTGATTCTTTAAAGGTCTATAAATGTGGCGTAGGAAGAGTTAAGGGAGACTGGGAGCCTTGACGTTGCGAAAGAAAGGAGAAAAGGGGGCGAGAAAGACAGAAGAGAAAGTGAAGGGGAGACCAAAAGAAAGGAGACAAAGGCAGGAAAAAGGAGCAAGGGACAGGTGAAAGGAGAAAGACATCCCTGTCCGCCCCCCATAAATGTTAAGACAAACAAATATAAAGAAATTAAATAATAAATAGTCCAAAGAAGAATACTTTTATAATGTCAGAGCAATACTAAACAATTTAAATCAAACTGTTTGGCCATGTATTTTTCTTTTGTAAGTTTTTTTTAGTATGGAATAATACACATATTTATTAGTAATTAAAATAGCTTTTTTTCTTAGACATAGTAGGAATATTTGTTGGCTTTTTGTTAGTCCAAGACTTATTAGAGAATTTTATAAATCTTTTAAATGAACATTCAAATGTTTCAGTATTGATTTTATAAAACCATTATCTATGTCAGAAATAAACATGTGGTGACCATGAAAATCACCGAACACGGTCTAAAATATGCCTCCTTTTAGTATAAAACACGAAATCTAGCACAACAGACTGCACATAAAAGTAACACAGGTATCCCGATACTGATCCGACCTGAGCTATGCACGAGGGAGATACTCCTTAGGTTTTGCCATTTTTTTTTAATTTAGAATTGCAAGTTTTCAAATAAAATAAGTTTTACAGGGAAATAAAATATGAGTGATCTAAAAGTTAAATCTGTGAGAAAAGATTCTGTACTTTGACAAATCAATAAATAAGAAAAGGTATTTTAAATTGACATTGAAGCTGTCGCCATATTGCCCTATCAAATCGATTTTGACGAAAAAAAGTGAAAAGAATTGCACCGACCATGCGCCGAGGAATAGATTTGGTGCACATACAGTTGCGCAAATTAGAAATTTTAAAGTTTATTAAGCTCCAGAAAAGGCGTTCTTTACAGAAGATATTGCCCTTCAAAATAGCAATTAGTTTAGTTTGGTTCTTGAATGCTATGCATCGAATTTTAACAAAAACCTACAAAAATTGTCAAAATCTTCAAAACTTTCATCCAAGTCATTTGATGAATCGTTATCTACATTACACGTTGGAAAATGCACTTGAATTGATTTGGTAAAGATGTTGTATATAAAATGACCTGTTTAAACCGTCTGGAGAAGATTTAATGCATTCACAAAATTGGTATGCTGAATGGAATAAATACACGGAAAAGTGATCATATTTTTTTATGTAGAATAAGTGAACATTTCAAAGAACATCGTTCTATTACATATTTTTCACGAGACGCCTCTATATTTCTATCTACTATCTAAGAGAGAATCGGGTACCAGAAGGTATTCTTGTCAGGTTCATACATTTGCTCATCATATGGGATTTACCCTCTATACGTGCACTTTTTGATGTAAGCAGAGAATTGTGTCGGTTAATCCGAAAGCTCTGCATTATTCATAGATATGTATTCACTTATATTTTTAACAGACATTGATGCAGTTACAACCTCTCCTCGGGAGAAGGGTCTAGTACAACGGAACATTGCGGAAAAAGGGACGGAGAAAGGTGAAAAGATTTGTGGGAATTTTGGCATTAAGAAGTATAGTGAGTTGACTGGTGGTAGAAACTTCCTCCTTTACTGGTAAAAGACATTCCTTCCAGCTTTCACATGAAAACTCCATATTCTACGAAAACTGAAACTAATATGTTAAATGAATAGACATAAGTTGACAAAAACTGCCAAATTGCAAAAATGAAATTTGTAAAAATTAAGCATGTTAAACGAAAAAGAACTAAAGTTAAGTGTGCGCAAGGACTAATATTACGTCCTTGATGTGCAGTCGAAATTTCCCCAATTAATATCCCTGGGTTCTCAACAGATAACAAAAGAAAGAAGTAAACACCAAATTTTGTTTAACTCGACCGAAAAAAAAATCAAGACAAGTCAAGTAAATTTTATTTAAAAGTAGGTGGATACTAGTATAAAACAAGATACATAGGGATTGTAGAGCGTATAAAACCGACTCTTTCAATCTCCAAGCAAAGCCGCAAAAATACTTACATGAAGGGAAATATCCTGAAAATGATCGTAAGGGACAACCATTTAACTTGAAAAGGGGGGGGGGTATGTTTTTTTCTAAAAAAAAATATTTTGGAGCTGATTTTATGTGAAAAAATATTTTGGCTGCCAAAATGATGAAAAAAAATTTTCTGAAGGAGGCTTTCTGCCCAAAAAGATAATGTTAATTTTGAAAAAAAAATATTTTGTTGATACATGTGAAAATAAAATAGAAAAATTTTCTGTCCAGAGAAAAAACATAATCAATGTTTTGGGGTTGATAGTAAATGTTGTGATTTTGTACGTTCAGTTTGTTCTATGGACTTTCTGATACAATGGACAATACTTAAAATGTTAACAAGGATCGTGTTTTCAATTGGTATCAAATATGCAATAACTGTATTAAAAGGGTTGAAGTACCGTTTTTTTTTTTAATTTCTTTTTTATACCCCCGCTGTAGCGGGCGGTATATACTGATCATGGTATCCGTTCGTTCGTATGTTCGTTCGTCCGTCCGTCCATCCGTCCGTTCGTTCGTCCGTCGGCACTAGGGGTACACACTTTGAGGCGACAACTCCCCTAGACCACTCAGTGGAATTCAATGAAACTTTCACAGAATGCTTAGTACATATTGCCATTGTGCACCATCTATTTAAAAAAATGATATCAATTGATTTTTTTATGGATTTTTTATTTATTTGATCAAATGGGGGAGCGGGGAGGTATGTATTTTAGTGAGCTTTGCTCACCTGTTTCTAGTTTTCATTTATAATATTTATTTTTTTTTTATATAAACTTTTTTGATAATTTCCTTTTTTCAGAATTATTTTCTCTTTGTTAATTTAATCTGAATGTCCAAATCTTGAGTTAAATGATGTACAACAGAAGTGGCTTTTTTGTTTTTGTTGTTGTGAAACTTGTTTTATACACTTAATCCATCACAACAGCATCACACAAAAAGTATACAGAGGAGGATGTCATCGCAATGCTGGAAGTCTTGATTGATAACATATTTGAAGAATTTGGAGGACAAATTTTCTAGCGGACAATAGGGATACATATGGGGACAAATTGTGCGCCACTTTTAGCAGATTTGTTTCTTTATTCGTATGAAGCCAGGTTCATACAAGGGCTAGTTCAGAAAAATGACAATAAGCTAGCCAAATCCTTTAATTTCAGTTTCCGTTATATAGATGGTGATCTTTTATTGAACAATCCTCAATTTAAGGATAACTTTCATCTTATATACCCAAATGAACTCCAGATTAAAGAGACCACTGATACACCATCATCAGCATCATACCTGGCCCTATACCTCTACATTGACAACTCTGGACGTCTAAAAACAAAACTTTACGACAAGCGTGATGATAATGAACATCCTGTTTTTGAGCAGTAATAGTCCATACATCTACGGCATATGCCGTGTATATTTCACAAATCACGCGCTATTGCCGTGCCTGTAGTTTGTACAGCGATTTTGTCAACAGATACATATACTTTAAGGTTATGTTCAAGTCACTGTTGCAATTAAGTTTTACGGTCGTCACCCTGATTTGACAGACCTTTACAATGTTTCTTTTTCACAAATGAGAACAGATATCTTTGGGTAGATCCAGACCTTGTTACCGGACTGACTTACACCGACTGTGACAAAACCGGACTTTTCACTGGCAGTGTGGCGGTTGCCACGCCTGGAGCAGATCATGCTTACCCTTCCGGAGCACCTGATGATACCTCAGTTTTTATAGGGTTCACCCTGCTAGTGTTTTAGTTTTGTGGCGTTCTTGTTAATTTTTGTTTATTTGTTTTGTCTTCGTCATACCGTCTCAATTTGTGTTGGATTTGAACTGCCATGATTTGGGATTTATTGCTTCGGTATTCGTTTGCCGATGTGTCCAATAAGTTTGATATGAATTTTTTCTTTGTTAAGTTTTGTTTTGAAAGATACCTCGAGGAAAATCCTTTTCTGTGTGGATTGCTCTTTGCCATGCCTTTCTTATTGGTGTTTTGTTTTCAGTTGAGGATGCATGTTTTGTTTTCAGTTGAGGATGCATCTTTGAAGAGTCGAGGCAACTGTTTTCTTTTAATATCATGTGATTTTTGGCTATAGATTAGTTAACTACATAAAGAAATTTTAACAAAAGTAACAGCACCTTTTTTCTATTTTCAAAGAACATCATAAGTAAACTTATTGAAGATAACAACATTCGTTCGTAAATAGCCACATAAAGGATTACCCTCATATCAATTAAAAAAGTGTTACTATAGCACATTTATTACTTTGAAGATAGAAATGTACGGAGATAAACGGACGATAGAGAACCTATAATGGCCGAAAACACAGTCATATGGCACAATGTACCAAGGAACTGCACAAAAAAAAACACACACACAAAAAAAAAAAACAAAAGACAAAATATATAAATTTTCGCAAGGCGATGTTCGTACACATATAATTATTCTTATTATTGTATTTTTGGCAGCTTTTATAGATTGAAATTCCGTGTTTCCAATTTGTGTGTTTGCGTTTTTTTTCCCCTATGTTTTGGTTTCTCAATCTTTAAATCATTGTTGTGACGTCATTCTATTGAATTAAATGTGGATTCTTTTTTAAGAATAAACGGCATCCCCTGTATTGTTTCCTCAAATTTAAAAATTACAAACGGCCAGAAGGAATTGTATGTTTGTACATTTCACTGCTTCAGGATTGTCTGATTAAGCGAAATATCTTTCGAGTCACCGTTGTGAAACCTTCGTTAGACACGGACCATTTCATTTTCAGGGAAGAGGGGGGGGGGGGGGGGGGGGGGGGGGGGTGCTGGAATTTCCGCCAGAGTCGGGAAACGTTTTGGTCCGCAATGTTTGTTGAGCATGTTTTTTTTTCTAATGAGAAGCTTGATTTTCTTTTAACCCAGCATAGATTGGGGACATTTTTTGTATAAAAATTCCCAGTCTCAACCCTGAAAATTGAATGGTCCGTGTCTAAGCGGGCAGGTTATACCGACTACAGTAGTGTATATATTGTAGACGTTGTCAATATCGTAATTTCTATTTCTTTCAAGTACAGCTATCAAATATATATCTGACGAATACGCGGAAATATTCTATTTAATTTCGATCTTTTCTCTAAAGTTACAATAAAAGAACTAAAAAAGACGCCTTGCTAGAGTAATGGAGAAAATCCCATATTTTGTGTTCACTACACTATATTCCAACTTGTTTGGTTTACTTCATTAAGTTCTATGTAAATCAAATAACAAACGTGCTTACTCGTGCATGTACTGTATTACCTTGGGATTAAACATATTAAAATATGTTTTGGCAGAAAGAATTTTATTATACAGACAAAACTTACGTTTTCTCTTTTCTTGGTTCTTCTTTGATAAGGTTTAGACGTTCATCACCTCACCGACATTTTTCACTGACTTTGATACCCTTTCAACTCACTTTGAAAAATACTTACACTACAATTGAAATATAACTTTATATTATATATCATTGTAAATAAACAACTTCATCTATATAATTCTTCTTTGATACTGAATGACATTTCATTCATAAAGACATATATATTATGAACTTAACAATGCAGTAATTAGATAGGCGATAATCCTTTGGATCACTTGATTACATTGGTTTAAGTAAGCTCGTGGATTCTTCATCATGAATTCAAACTTGGCCATTGTATCTTTTTTACATGATCAATTGATCTATAATTCTTTTCAGCGCAAGGTCAATTTCAAGAAAGATACTACAAAAGGAAGTAAGTACTGATTTTTTTTACTACAAAATGAAGTAAGTGCTGATTTTTTTGTAACTTCAATATTTTGAAAACATGGTATATATATTTATATATCTTATAATATATAATTCAGTTTTTTCAGCATGTGCAGCAGTCACAAGAAAACATCTTCAATAGCCGTCAACATGTCTCAATCCAAGAAGGAACTAGACAAGGAAAACATCAATAAATATACAAGAGACAAACGTAAATAACGATAGTAACTCGGGATAGTCGTAGGTTCTCAAACCTCCCATCTTTATATCGTGTTTCCCTTTAGTAAAAAAAACAAATAAAAAAGAATACATGTAAACTGCTTACTACAAGATCGAAATTTTGAAATGAAAAGAATAAGACCAAACGTAATTTTAAAAGATGGTAAAGGAGTGGTTGATTATATGAAAGAACTGGACTTATATTATATTTTTTTTTATTTTTCAAAAAACCTTTGATTTGGGTTCTTATTCGTTTACATATGAAAAAAAGGAAATGGGGTAAATGTCAAGGAGAAAACATCCCATATCCAGGTTAAAACGACCCAAAACAAAGCATCTAGGAGACACCGTAGATATGAGATATTTGACAATCGATATATTGTTTTTCACAGCCAGGGTAAGAAGTTACAAGTTCAATAAGTTATATAGTACAGTGTTTTTTCTATCCAAGATCTGAAATTGAACGATAAATTTCACAAGTACCTTTATCTATGATAAAATTGTCTTCATATATACTGTTATTAGCATGTAAATTCGAAAAATATTCCACTTACCCTACATTTTTTTTCTCTATTGGTCTCTCAAACTTTAGACGTCAAATTTTACACATCAAACTAAGGTAATTGATTTGTATCATGTTAAAAACTTACACTATAGCAACAATACAATGTTTGTATTCGGTAAAATTATACATTGTGTTTTTCGTATTATATGACGATTTTCCAAAAATTGTAACTACATTCATACATATTTCAACTCCAGATAACTGTGAAAGCTATAACAATACCATTTTGTAAGTCGTAGTAATGTTTTCTGTTTATAATTCGACCTGTTTCTTAAAATTAAAAAAATTCCGTCCTACCTCAATCGCATTTCCCTTGTTGGAAATAAGAAAGAAGCCAATCGGAAGTCATTCAGTATTGCATAAAACTTTATTGACAGAAAGATGACTATGGGTAAGAAAGTGGTCAAAATTTCCGATTTAGTAAACATTTTCATTGAATACCCAAAAAACAGAGGCGAGAATTAAAAGCAGAATTTGGTCAAATGTTACAAAAAGATTAAAATTCATTAATGTTTTGATGAAGTCAGATTTAGTACTGAAACAGACATTCATTCGGCAGTACGGTTTGCCTACGGAGTCAGATGTAGACTCGGCAAAATCATTACGTCCTCACATTGACGATGTATTTGAAAACGACGATCCCTTGAGTGGCTACTTACAAAAGCTAAAGATATTAGGATGACTAAAAACGTGATGATTTTTTAAGGACAAGAATCCGAACTACATTCTGTGCATCTTTAAAGGTGAACCGTCTTGCGACCAATAGGGGAAGGCATTTGCAGGGCAGTTAAAAATGGTCGTTGGAAGCTTCATGTTTTCATGCCGACATTAGTTTTGTAGTTCAGGCTTAACAAAATTTATAAATAAACTTTGACATTCAGAATCGTATTCATTTTCATTAAAACTTGAGACTGCAATAGCCATGACTGTTGAAAAAACATCCATTTTATTGTCTTGTTAATAGTGATGTTTTCCATTTTAAAAGCAGTCCCCTCACTTATTGATTATTGTTCCTGTAGGATTAATAACGACGAAAGTAGCCTATAACTGTTTACAAAGCGGACCAAGAATGCCTCCGCTTTTCAGAAGAAAGTGCAAACGAAGTCGGTAGGAATATGTGGTAACGGCATATGATCTAAGTGTGTGTGTGATCATTCTCTCTCATTTGGTCTCGACCAGAAAGATGTGAGGCACTTTTGATGTCGTTTGCGCATACATGAAAATAGATGGAAAGAAAATTGAAGGCAGCGGGATACCTGACATATTATTTGAATCAGGTTTGAGTGGGACAGGGTTGTTGAATGAAGTTATGAGTGACAAACACAGTAGTAGTGTTAGCAATTGCCACAAAACAGTACTCGAAACTCTAGAGAGAATGTTATTTGATGAATATAGATCAATGCTGAATGAAGATGATCCTATGATGATTCTTCATGATGAACAATTTAATTTGTTTACTTCAATACTAGATATTCAATCGAGGGGAACTCTTGACCAGGCACTTCAGGATGAAAAGATATCATCTTTAATTGATTATTATTTCGAATTCCGACAAGCAGCACGCAGTGGTACCCTTGAAAAGACTGCACAGTTTCGATGTCTTATATCGACCACATCTGGCTCATTCTACTGCTACTAAAGGTCGTTAAAACCAATAAATACTTCCTCTATATAGTGTCCTTTTTCTAATGGCTGAAACAGTTTCAGTTTTGCTTGAAAAATAACGATCATTTATTGATTTTTTTCAGTAATTTTACCAAATGTTGCAATGTCCCATCCAGGAGCTACAAATTTGTTAACCAGGGGCTAAATAAATGTAGCTATATCTTTCATAACAGGGAACAGATGCCCAGTATGTACGACGATAAAAAAAATCATGAAACATTCATAAATCTCGAGGACGTGCAGGTGGTGGCAGCACAGGCTCAACCGGCTTACTGTTTATTATAGACCGTTTAGAGACAAATACAATTTTTGTCGAAACAATAAGTCGTCTCAAATTAAAAACTCTTTCTAAACTGACAAAGAAAACAAGGATCAGGTCTTTTTCCTATATGCTACTCAAATACAGACAACAGAGGAACATAGCATTTCATTTGTTGATACGAGTACTATTTGAATACCTGAGGATAAAGCTGAAAGAATTGATGTTATATCCCTTGGCCTCAGTTCCATTTAGCATTGTCATCGCTGGTGGTTTTCTTAATAAAACGGATAAATCAAAGTGGTTCCAGCATTTGACAAAGGAATATTAAAAAGTATACCCCACCTTCTAATGACTGTCCAAGAGGAAGTAATGCCATCTTCTATTACCTGAAAGAACTTACTTCGTGCTAAAGAAAACTGATCCTATACTTAGTATACGTAGAACAAATCTGTAAAAGCACTATTTTAACCGGCTTACTGTGAAATTACGAGTCGTATCAAATGTGGATTCTCACAGCACATAAGAGAGCGCAGTTTGTTAGCGTTACTTTAGGATTAGCAGAAATGTTGACCCACAGATCAAGTAATGGAACAGACCGTTAAGTGCGACCCTCTGAAATAAAGTGTGAAGATTAATGCGTCGTTAATGTAGTTGAGACGTTCACGAATTTCTGAAGCCGTTTGATACAGATGAGAATAATTGGTTCGCGTGTAGTTAAGTAGCATCGCGAATGTGTCTATTGAGCATGATGTGTTAAAAGCTGAAATGAAGGTAAAAGATGGAAAGGAAAAGTTTATTAAAGACATTTTAGAGACAAATACAATTGTCGTCGAACCAATAAGTCGTTTCAAATTAAAAACTCTTTCTAAACTGACAAAGAAAACAAGGATCAAGTCTTTTTCCTATATACTACTCAAATACAGACAAGAGAGGAACATAGCATTTCATTGTCGATACGAGTACCCGGCATCTGGATAGGTTTTCAGGGGCTCCGGCTACAGAGGTACCGGGCGCGTCCCCAGTTGGTGGATAGGGGAATGCCCTGTCTATGCAGGGTAGTCAGGTCATAATACGGAAAGCCTGACCGCGAACCATTGTAGCCAAACTGTTTGGAGAAACGCCACGCTCCATGCAGTATAAAGACCCCTTCTATATTTCTCTTAATGAGAGCAGACGCACTGGGTGTCGTATGGAAGGCTAAATTTTCTGCCCCTACCCATTTCTCCCATTTTCCAGTGGCAATCAAAAGTCGTTACCCTGGTTTTCCCTTCCACCCTTATTTCTTTCTTCTTTAACTTACAATTTTTTGCATTGATTAACTTGTTCTCGTCCTGATATAGCTGAAATATTGCTCATTGGACGTTAACCTCTAACTAATCAATCAATCGATACGAGTACTATATGAATACTTGAGGATAGAGCTGAAAGAATTGATGTTATATCCCTTGGCCTCAGTTCCATTTAGCATTGTCATCGCTGGTGGTTTTCTTAATAAAGCGGACAAATCAAAGTCCTTCCAGCATTTGACAAAGGAATATTAAAAAGTATACCCCACCTTCTAATGACTGTCCAAGAGGAAGTAATACCATCTTCTATTACCTGAAAGAACTTCCTTCCTGCTACAGAAAACTGATGTTATACTAAGTATACGCAGAACAAATCTGTTAAAGCAACTGAAAAGAAACAAGGCGGTGAAAGTGAAAGCTTATTTGAGAGGTGAAAGAAGCAAGTAGATTGAAAAACTTTCCTTGGAAATGATGAGAACAAACAGTGGCACATCTTTATGTTCTGCCGGGTATGGAAAATGGATGGTTTTCGTGCAACATGCTGCTTATTACTGTCATCTGAGGATACCTTCTGACTAGTGAGAACGACGCTGTACTTAGCTATAAAACTGAACAATTACGTTTTGCAAAGAAACAAACGGAAACTCCTGTCACAAGGCCCCTATAGTGACATGTTCTTCATTATTCTATAGTACGCTTCATCATTGAAGCCTTCCGTCGTATTTTTAGGAAATTAGAAAAGATTGATAAAGATCACCTTGATATCAGAGGAATATGGTACAGGATATTGTTCGGTTCTTCTTAAACTTATTTCTTCGCTCATTATTTAAGTATCAGTGCCCTTCAAGGAGAAAGTAAAGTAAAGCCGATCAAAATTCCAAGTTCATTACAGCTTTGTCAATGTTTAGAGATGACTGGCAAATATCTGATCAAATTTCGCCAGAACTGGAGGCTTTTATTTTTTTATTTGTATGTTGGGAAAGTTTTGAGAAGGTAGAAGATTTAGGTAAAGTAAGATAAAAGAGGTACTTAAACTCTTAGAAAATGTTTCAGTCCGAAAAGAAATACTGTAATCAGTTTATTATCAATAGGCTGAAAATGTCTCATCGAAAATATAAAGAGAAACTATCAAGTTGGTATCTGGAAGCAAGCAAGCGTTGCAGTACTGAAATGTACTGATAACTACGCCGAAAATGGTTTAGCAGATAGTTGAATGATCAACAGAACCAAAGTGTCTTGATTGGGAATTCATCCTTCAATCACTGATTGATCTTGATTGATGAAGACAATTTTTATTGAATGGTACAAATGCCAAGAAAACATGGGAGAGACATTGAAGATGAAGAAGATATCTTGGATACATTATACGAAGAAGCCAACGAAGAGGATTAAAAACATAACGTAGAAAGTTCACATGCACAGAACTAAAGACATTATCAAGTTATTTTCTCAATGTTGGGGTGGAGGTGGTAATTTTCATTTTTATGAATATATTTCGACATAAAGATCAACTTATTATCGTAAGATATTTCAAACGAAAATTAATAAGCTGTCTTTCAAGCCAACATACAAACCATTTAATGTTATGTGGGTCAACATACACTGCAAACAACATCTTAATATGGAAAAAATCAAATATCCTCATAATCTGCGATAAGTGGTCAAAATTGCTCTTAAACTAGTAGACGTGCAAATGAATATCTCGTGTTATTTATTATTTTTAATGGAACACATAAGGCTACTTGAAAATCACAGTGAAGTTTGTGCGTGAGGGAGGGGAGTTCACGGTGGTTATCTTAGTCCACGTAGAAATAGCTAAGAATAATTACACGGGCATTCCAACATACTCTCGTATCACTTAGATATTACCCGAAATATGTGGCTCCGTATTCAACATTTCATTACAATGTATGATTTCTCCAAAATGTTTCATTAATAACAAAATACGAAACTTGATATAAATTTACTTTCTGCATATCCCATGTCGAAATGTCCATGACGTTATGGGACCTCAGCTTTAAAGGGAGTTAAAATAAATATAAAAAGTGTTACAGAAACAAAGCTCATTGTTGATGGCCTCATGAAGCCTTCAAGATTAAAACGACAGTAAAAGCACTATTCCATTGCTTTGCCTTTACCATGATTATGTAATCTGATGTACATTTACATCATATCCTTTCTTTGTTAATAGTCATGTGGGGATCTATGGAAGCAAAGTTACTAACCAGGAAGCCAAGGATGCACTAGATGACGAAATGGCGGATTGTCCAGTACCTTACACTGACATGAAGCCTTTCATCGCTAAATACAAGTTATGGCAGGCCAAATGGGATCTGCAGATAAATAATAAACTGCATGGAATACAGTCAGACGTCGGTAAACAAGTCAGTTCCTGCTGTAAAAACCGTAGGGAACAGATAGTGTTGACCCGATGTCGTATTGGACATACTAGAACAACACAGTTTTATCCTCAACAGTGATGATCGACCTGAATGTATTCCATGCAATTGTCCTTATACAATTCAACATGTTTTAATTGAATGTGTAGATGTTGCCGATATCAGGCGTGACTTTTATTCAGCTGATTGCCTTGAAGACCTATTTACAGATGACGCTGGCGACAAAATCGTTCAATTTTTCAAAGCAATCAATTTATTTAGTACGGTTTAAATGGATTTAATTTATAGTTGTAATATTGTAACAGTTAAACTGTCATTTCTCCTACAATGTTTTTTTTTATATTTTTTTATATTTTACACTCTTGTTGTACTTGTATAAAGCTTTAATGGTTTTATATTGATATTTTATATATTTATTATAATTGTTCAAATTACTTAACAATTCTCGCCACAATATAGCTGAAATATTGCTGAAGTTGGCGTAAAACATCAATCAATCAATCAATCAATCAATCTTTGTTAATACTTTAATGTTTATATTTATAAATTAACAAGTGTTTTTCTTCTGTTGTCAGCTAAGCAAGCTTTCTTGTTATACAAAATAGCCACCAAGCAAATATTCTAACAAATGAAAAATTCAGAAAATACGCATAACTATTCATCGAACAAATGGTTTTTCTGAGTAATTTACCGTTCCATGGTCTTTTAATCTATAGAAGGATAAAGTAGCATATTTATTTAGTTAATGGTGAATGAAAAGATAAGTTCTATTATAGATTATTTCTTGGAATTATGATGCTACATAATATTTACCAAATCTGAAATATGTTAGAGTTGAAAACATGAGACATTTTATTAATGTCTCTTTCGATTTTAATGTCTGCAATTATGAAGCGCTGTTTATATCAACTGTTATCTATTTTAAATTTGACCTTCATTATACCCCGCCACACGAGTGGCGTGGTATTCTATGATACCATCAGTCGTGTGTCCGTCCGTCTGTCTGTCCGTCTGCCCCCGGAAGGTTTCCGACTGATAACTTTTGAACGGAATAACATAGAGTCTTCAAACTTGGTATGTAGGTTGTTCACCACAAAACTCAGGTCGAGTTCGGATATGGGTTTAGAGGTCCAAGGGGTTCTGGAGTTATGCCCCTTGATACTTCGAAATTTTGTGAAACGTGGCGGGGTATCTTGTAATGCACCATTACTATTTTTTTTAAATCATTTCCTACAGTAAGATTATCCGCATGTATTTAGCGATAGTGTTAAAAGATTAAAAAATCATACAAAACCGACCGGTTTCATCTTAAAAGAAGATACAGCGATACAAAAGAAAAGCGTTAATACTGCACATGATTACTCTTATATAAGTTTAAAGAAGAATATTCTGTAATTTAATATTGAACCATGGATATTGTAAGTGAATACGCGCCATTTTTTTCAGCTTGATGAGAACAAGGCTAACATAAAAGACTTGGAAACAAAGATATCAACGATAAATCTTCAAGTAAAGAATTTTCTTATTTCATTTATACATGTATGCACTAAAACGACTTGACCAAGCATTTTAGTACTACTTGAAAACATTTGTTCTTCAAAAATGACCTTGAATTTTCATCACTGAATTTTTGCCATTGAAGTAAACATGCAATAATCAATACGACTCTGTTTAAGTTAGGCTGTATTCTATACAGTGTATTTTGAGTTGCTATTTATACTAGCCACAAATGAAACGATACCAATTCTTCTTAAACTCTACAATAAATCCGGTCATGATTCTAACGGAAGTCGGAAAAAAATAACAGTTCTATAAGTAAAATTCTTGAAAAATACGGGACGATTGCGTCAATTAAATTTAATAGGGTAGAAATGTTTGAATCAAGGATAGATGATAAAATGACCAAGAAGAAGTAAATATCGAAGTTACTGTTAATTCAATTTCTGCATATTAATGAAGGGAAGATAACAGGAAACACTTACAATGGCCGAACATTACAATCACATGTCACAATCAACCAGGGAACTGCACAAGAAAAACAATAAAATGACAAAAAACAAACATAGATAACGATAGGAACTCGGGATAGTCGGACTTGGTACCGGCACTGGCAACAGCCAGCGGTAGGGATAAACCGGTGTATGGGTACCAAAACCTCCCCTTTGTCTATCCCGTTTCCCTATAGTATAATAACCATACAAATAAAACCCAATACAGGTAGACCACTAACTCTATGACCACAATCTTGAAAAGGAAAGAATAGACAAAACGTAATTTAGAAAGATGGATCGAGGAGCGCTCGCCGCCAAACAGCCGGCTAGCTAAAGAAGTCTAGTCTGCTGGGAAAATACTGTCGCACTACGGAATAATAATCAAACTCAAAACTTCCCGAAGGGTTTTTTAAAGAATCATCATGGATTAGTAGACATCGGCAGTATCAGTGAGAGGCCAGTATAATTGTAAAATCTTCAGGTCATTAGATTCCAAAGCCAATTTAACGGAATCATGAAGAATATCCAGTCAATATCCCCTATTACGTAAAGAATGTAAGTTACGTCCCAGTTTTTCTGGATTTTTTTTATCATTTTTGACATTTTTTAACAACATTTCCGTAAAAACGAGGGTGAGAAATGATATGGCCATTTCGAAAACTTATATCTCTGAAGTGAAGATAAGATGCATTCGGAAGACCATAAACTCAAAGATTTTTAAAAACTGATAGAAAAGAAACAACCAATATGTTTTAAATGGAAAGCCAACTTCGGCTAAAGACAAAGCTTTGCATGAGGGAGATACTTATTAGTTTTCAACAAAATTTACAAAAATATTAGGTATTCTATTGATCTCGCGTTTTTCACCAAACAGTAGTAAGATGCTTGGTAAAATGATGTAGATAGTAACTTTCGTAATGCTTGACATCCACATTTTTTACAACTAAAAGAAATGAATTTTTGCCACAAAATATTGACAGCAAAGTACATAATTTGGATGCTGAAAGCTTAACCAATGCAAAGAGAGATCCAGAATTGATCCTGAGAAGTGGTGCACAGAGAATCGACAAGAGAAATTGTGATATTTGAGAAAAAAGTATTCTAGTGTTTAGGTGATGATGATATATATATATATATTTCAACAGATTCTTAACAGACTTGTGCCTTCAGAACTGATTATGCAAATCAGTCTAAAAACTTCAATAATCACGTAATATCAAAATATTCAGTTTTAACAGTTTTAAAGTTTATTTGTAAACTCCTTTTAAGGTTAGGACTTTCTTGAAATGTAACTGTCTTACTTCTTTTCTTTTAATGCACAAATCAGCGTAATATCAAAAGTACCGAACAGGATTGTCAGGATTGGAATTTCAAAGGGCCAAAAATGAGTTGTAAAACTATCGGAAAAAAACTGTTAACCAAAGGTCTTAACTTGGTACAGGTATTGTTGCGTGCAAAACCCTTCAAAATTGATTGTTTAACTTTAAGTATTTTGATATATGATATTTGTAATTTGAATATCGTTTCTCTCTCTCTTGTGACTAGTATATGAAAAATTCTTTACAATAATTGGACAGCAAAGTCACTTCTGATCCTAATGGACAGCATCATATATAGATTTGAATAATCTTGTGACCAAAAGGAGTAAGTGCGGTAATTTGGTCTGAAAAAAAGATTTGTTTAAATTTACATTATTTTTCATTGAAATGTTCTGAAAGTATTGGCTTACAGTAAACGGAAAAAATCTCAAATATTTATGTATGCTTTTTGATGTTTTAAGTGTAGAGGGGGTTACAAATGGGACATTTTGACGATTAATTACAGATTTGTCCAATTTTGACTACCGTTCTTTAATACCCGTGTGACGGGTGCTGTTAACAGAGCAGGACATGCTCACCCTTCCGGAGCACCTGATGTCACTCCCAGTTTCACTGGAGTTCACACTGTGAGTGCCTTTGTTCTGAATGTTGTGGTTTCTGGTTCTGTGCTTTGTGTCTGTCTGGCGTCATTGTTTTTGTGTCTAACGTCCTTGTTTTCTGTGTTCTCGTTTTCGCCCTGTCTTTGGACTTCGATTTTTGTGGGTGTCGCCCCTTTGTTCCTTCGGTGTTCTACTGCCGTTGTTTTAATAGAAAACATAACGCGCTTGCAAAAACCACAAACAAATAATTGCATAAGTGATTCAATTTATTTGTAAGATAAATTGTATGATCATTTATTTATTATAAATTCTTGGCTCGTAAAATCATTTTCCAATAGTTCCTCAGCTCTAAAAATGAATTAAAACAATTTAAAGGTGCGATTTAGAAATTCACTAACTTCTAAGATTAAATCACTCATTTGCACCTCGGCCTTTATGAATGGTTTAAAAGTCTCTTAAAGGGAACTTTTGTTGATGGAGTACCTATTTCAAAGTTGATACGTTACTACAGCCTCTCCTGGTTATTATGGTTATCTTAATAGAATTTAAAGTTTTGCACTCATGCTGAAGAAAAAACTGAATAATTCTCCAAATACATTTCATTTAATTTCATGGTAGTGAAACTTCTTGACAAACATTTCACGAATGATGTCTAATGTATTTCTACATTTTCCTGGCATTTCAGGTCACCATGTGCAATATTCTCTCTTTGTGATACAGTACACTGGATATGTGAATTTTAACGACATTAAGTGCGACACATATGGCAAAGTAGCCTTACACTTCCGGAAGACCTAACCCTACTCCTTTTTTTTTTTTAGAATTCTATGCCGTTCTTGCACTTGTGGATTTTCCATTTTCACTTTTACATGCATTGTTCCATTGCTTGGTTTTACTATGTATTTGTAGAGATTTTGTCTCATTTTTGCATTAATCAGCAGGCACCATAGTTTAATAAAATCGCATGGATATTCATTTAAACATCTTCTCTGGAACCATTTGAACAGTTTTCACCAAACTGAAGTAGAATAAGTCTTGGGTAATGACTTTCAAAATTGTTATTGTTGTGTTTGTTTCACATCCAAGATTGCTGTAAACTTAGTACAAATTTTTAAATGCATTTAAAGGTCTTCTTTTCATAATCCGTTCAAACAAATTTAACAAAAATTAATCACTATAGTCCCGGGATGATCCGTTTTTAAGTAAATGACTTTTATGATCGTAACTTATTGATGATGAACCGTATTAAAACATAGTGGCGCACTTAAAAAAAAATTCGTTTGTAATTTTCTCGAAGATGGGAATAAATTAACTTATTACACTTCAGTATATGAACATTCCTACTAAAATATCTAAAATAAAATTACTATTTTTCAACTTTTCCAATTTTGTAACTATTTGCCGGTCAATAGTTTCTCAGACTATTGACAGACAGTATGAATATTTTTCCCGAACTTTTTCTTGCTTTCCTATTTGATAAAAATCTGATGATAATTCAGAATGCTCTGACACAATGTTTCCAAGTGAGAACTCTAAACTAACTATGCAAATTACAGTGAACACTGTTCACTTTGCAGCAGAAAAAAAATTTGTTGATGAGAAAAGATGTAATTGTTAATGTTTGAATAAGAGTATAAAATTTAGAAAAAGAAAATACTAAAAATGAGAGAAATATTATTTAAAGATGATTAAAAATTTGTGAATCTCGATTTTTCTTTTTAGTAGAATAAAATACTTATAGACTGTTCATTTGTGATTGCTATTGGATAAAAGTTATGTTGATCATGCAGAATGCTCTGAAATTATTGCTTCTAAGTGACAACTCTAAACTTGTTATGAAAATTACAGTGAACACTATTCACTTTGCAGCAGATTAATTTTGTTGAAGAAAATAGTTGTAATTGTGTATGTTTTAATAAGAATGCAAAATTTAAAAAACAAATCCTACAAATGAGAGAAATGATTCCAAAGTTGTAAATCTTGTGTTTTCGGTATAATAAAACACTTATAGACTGTTTATTCGGGAATAGCAATTTTGTTGTCCCCTTGACCCCAAACTTTTGACTTCGGATACGCCTCGATCAATAGTCAGGGTCTGGGGACGGACAACAAACTTGCTATCCCTCATAACCAGTCAATAGGTATAAAATATGACTGTAAGATCTGTTACTTTATCTAAAGGCACTGGTCAGAGTTTGCGATAATGTTTTTATTGACATTACTTCATCAACCCAATAGAGTTGGTGTAATATAGTACTTAAAGATTATATAAATCCGTTTAATATGACCCTCACATTCTTATCAATATTTGATAAACAAAAGACCGAAGATACTAAGATACTATGGGTTGAATTTCTGCATATGAGCATTTCGACCAGTTATGTCTCTTCAGTGCAGATCAATTTTAATCATTTGCAAATCCGTCAGAGAACAGTTAGAAATAGGATCTAAAAATGAAAACCAAAATCAGCTAAGGACAAAGCTATGCAAGTTGGCGACACTCCTTAGGTTTTAACAAAAAATTCTTACATTTTAATATTTGAAGTTTTCAAATAAAATCAGTTTTCGGGCAAAACCGAATTACTTGCTACTGGGTTGGTGAATACAAAGACAAAGGCGATTACTGCTTCCTTCAAAAATTTAACTACCACTTTTTTCTAGCATTTTTACAAAAGACCTAGCATATTTCATTTTTTTTATCTCTAATTTCCAAGACGCGATTTCCTAGCGCTGGGCCTTCTGCTTATAATTTTAGCATTAAAAAGCAGTTGCCCCGGAGTTAACAAATACGATGGCCGAAATCATGAGTTGTTTTGTTACAACGGCAAAATTTTCTTTAGAAAATCTGACTATTCCTTTGAAAGCTTTACTTTTAATTTTACCTGTTGCCAATTCTACTCCATAACTTAAATAGTGCATTTTTTACCAGGTCATGATATTATACAAGCTGTGCACCTTATTGCTATCCAAATAACATATAAACTTTAATGAACTGTGCATGAATACAAAGTCCTAAAATAGTTCTTTGAACACGTTCAAAAGATGTTTGCGATAGGTATACTAGTCTAAAGCTGTAATGTAAAATTTCAAAAGTGTTCTGTGAACCTTGTAATAGGTGATGAAAGGCTTAAAATCAAGGACTGCTTAGTTTTTACATCGATACGACGGAAATTTATAAACCTGTTTGGCAAAATAAAGTTAAGCATATACTAATAATTATAAACTTGAGTGACAATTGTAGAAAGTTCGAGACCTACGTCATAGCATGATATTTAAGACTGTAATATCGGAAGTTACAGCACAGTCAAAATCCGTATTTGAAGGTGTGCTAGAATTTGAAGATAAATCGGCTTCAAAATTAATAAAATATTTAAAAATTGCGAAAAGTAATTGAAGTAAAATAAACAAATAAATGGTATTTTTATTTGAGAAGCTATGTCATAAACAACCTACAGTTTTTTTTTATGTTTTGTAATATTTTCAAGCATACTGATACTCAATTTCATTAGACCTAATCATAAGTATACATGTAATGTGTCTGTAAAGAAGCACTGAAATACGCCACATTTCTTCAAAAGTATCAAGTCTCAATATCGGCAAATGTTCAAAATGAATGTAATATTTTATAGCTTGATAAACAGAACAACGAACTTAAAGACATAAAATCAAAGAATTCAAAGCTGACTTCAGACATCGATGCTAAAACAAAACAGGTAAGTTTAATAAAGCAACTCGTTTTACTGATTATTTTGTTCTCATCTTGCTGTTTGTTTTTGAAGTTTGCCTATGTTGTATCTTAGTAATTTTGTTTTCGCGAAACTGAGTAAAGATGCAGTATTATTTTCCTCATTTTCCCATGTCGTCAATGTTTTTCATTTAATAGTTCAAGATTGTATCAAAGTACTTAGTTCAAATTCACAATCTTTAATGTACAACAAAAATAGTTTGTGGCTTCCCTGTAGAAAAATATGATCTTGTCCCATTTGTTAATGTTTAGACCATTTTTGCTGTCGGCAGTCGGTCAATAAGTATTATACACACTGAAAAGACATGTCCTCCAAATGAAAATGCGGAGATATCGAACTGATTTGACATTGGTATCATTGTTGGTCGTATTGTAAACCATTGTCAAATTCAATTTTATCTCCCTATTGCAGACAAGATATCATTTTCGACCTAAGGAAGAATCGGGGGTATTTTATTCATGAGATAGAGTCACGTGACCACGTTCCTATTTCGGGTGAATTAGCTCCCTTTATTAAAGTTTGACTTCGAAAGTACATCTCAGTTGTCCGGATTATTTTCATACTATCACCGTCTTTTTTTCTAAAAGTATTGTATTAATGTTATTTTCCGACATGAAAAGTTTTTGTCGTGGGAATCTTAAAAATTTTTTGTCGTGGGAATTTTAAAACATAGAAATTGTGGTTAAAATCATTCTGTAGAAGGTTTTCCCGTCGCTGGAAAGTATGGATTTACACATTTTCAATTTAATTTGGCCGCAAATTTTCAAGAGTAAGTTTAAAAGGGAGAACTGTTTATGAATCTATGCGAGTTATATTTCACCGTCATATGCGGACAAATTTGCTATATATTTATCATTGATATGTATTTTTCTGTCAAAGATAGTTCACTCGACAGTTTTGCAATGGCTTCTACAGTCAAAATGGCAAGTCCACGCTTCGAATTTCAAACTTAATTGGCCGGAAATTTTCATTATTACAAATTAAAACTTATGTATAGTATAGATGTAAGCAAAGTGCAGAATCTTGCTAGATGCGGACAAATATGCTCTGAAGTGCATTATTAGATAATATTGGAGAATTTCAATATATCCCCTATACATTTCAACTAAACATGGCCGACAAGCAAGAGTAATAAGATGGCCGCTATGCAAATTAGTAAACTACCCCTGATTCTGCCATATGACTTAAATAAAGTACGATTTAATGTAATTAATTGAATACGGGAATTTTGATCAGTTGTAGCAAACGAGAAAGGTTCTTTTAATACAGAAAAATCAATACATCAATGCACCCAATGGAAATCACTTACTATTTTACTACTATTTAACTAAGAGCTATTAATATTTACTCTTTTACATGTATTAGTAGTTCTTTGGATTCATGGTTTTTCGTCAGTTAATTTCCGCTCACTGAATTTTAAGGCACCCTTTTCTGCATTCAATTCTACAAGAGATCATATCACGAAAGTCAAGTGCTTCGTAAAAAAGGGCTGTTCAAGACGCATTGGGGCACAGCCTTCAAAGTGTTTTAAACACCTCTTTTCTTACGAACAAGTTTAATTCGTTTAATCGGAATTTTTTCTCTACATGAAACTATTCTTCAGCTTATCTAAATATTAGAGTGATACGTAACAGAGGGTCAAATTTAAGTATACCCGTATACCTCATAGATGAATAAGTAGTATTCTTAACCCTTTTTGTTTTAATGTTTTTATTTTTACATGCAAACCTCTCTTTTAAACTGACTATGATGCATCTTTAATGTTCTTATTGGAATTCCGAGATATAATCGTCGTGACTACAACTTGTATATTATTTGTGTCAAAAAGAAAGTAAAAAACGATTCAGAATTTCTTATAATCTTTAAGACAAATTATAGATATTTGATTTGTACATAGGCCAATATTTGTGCGGTTTGGAAATGTAAAAAAAAATATTGTCCTTATTACCCTTATATAAAGAATAATTTTATAAAAGTTCAGTTTTATGGCAATCACTTCACTTTATTCAATTAAAATTAACTTTTCATCCCAGCTTTAACAGGAGCCTCTGCTCTTTATGCTTGTTCAGCTTAATTCAAGATAGGTACAGCCTCCCATTTCATTTGAAAAAATATAAAATTCAGATATTTTAAATCTGGTGTATATGATTTTCTATTTGAACCACAAAAATATCATTTAGGCTCGATTTTTTGTTGTTTCTTGATGTTATGAAGTGCCGTATGATACACTATGTGTACTGCAAAAATATTTCAGACGCATGATACTTGCCTGCTTACTAAATTAAGCACTAGCAGGAGAAACTACAGCACTATCTATTTTAAGATCTCTGTCATAGAATAAAACTACACACTAAAAAGTCACTACGTTTACGTTGGCTGATCCAGATGAGGGGTCAAGAGGTTTGAACTCCCTCTTTTCTGCAAAAAAAAAATTCTAAATTAAATTCTGAATTTAAAAAAACTGGAGAGCCAAAAAAGAATCGACTGGAACCGCCTTTTTCAAAGGCTTCATCCGCAGGTGTATTATCTACTGAGCAATACATTTATTGTTAACAAAAATAGAGTGACGATATTGCAGTTTAAGTATCAACTATATCTACTTCTGAATCAGTTAGAATAGATTCACGCACCGGTCATTACCATTGGGTGAAAATGACCGCTGATTAGCACTCGATGAATATGACTGGAAAACCGATCATATCCGTGTAATAACGACTGGCTAAAGAATAACTATAGATTTATAAATAAGACCTCGTCTGACTATCTCTACATTAGTAGGAATTTGGGTTCTTGGGTTGGACATGACCTCGTGTCCCTATAAAATATATGATATTAAACCTTGAACTTTGAATTTTGAAATTCTAAGATTGGATATTGAATCTCGATTTTCGTGCACTACATAAATGAATATAGAATTTTGAATTTCTAATGTCGTATGAACTTTCTTAGCTTTCGGAGATCTAACTTTTTGGTGCACCTTTCACGATGAAATGTCGAAAAGTGACAAAAAACTAAAATAAAAAAAAATCAAGTGATTTTTTTTAATCTAATAATCATTTCTAAATTCATTCTCTTTTGAATCGTGTTCAAACCGTAAAAATGCCTATTACTATATGAGAAAAAATCATAACATCAATACATTCAGAAGAAAACTAATTAATTAGCACTTTTGAGCTAAAGGTGACTTAAATTTAATATATTGTAGCGCTTCAAATTTATTGGTTTTGTCAGTTAAAATTTAAAGAATTGTCATGTAGGAAAAATTACAATTATACACTTCAATTTAATAAATAGTTTGTTTTTAGTTGGCATACTTTTATTTCAATAGGTCATGAATCAAGTGACACTTTCCCACTGATATTTTAGGTGATTGTTTCCGCCTTCAATTCCACGAGAGTTCCTGTAACGAAAGTCCCGTATTAAATAATTGCATAGTTATTCCCTGAAAGCATCTTAGGAAGGAAAATAATTTTCAAAATACACAATTGTAAACACTCAACATGAAATGTGATATTTTTACTGCTTGATGAAAAGAATACCGAAATTAAAGACTTGAAATCTAAGGTTTCTAAGTTATCATCAGACATCGATGATAAATCAAGCCAGGTATGTTCTTTAACATTACTCGGTCTGGCGATTCTCAAATGAAATAGTAAGGTAAACACTAATTGTAAGTCAAACCCATACTAGTAAGTTAACACTTATTGTCAGTTTTTCCGGAGAAACACCCAAAGCCTGCTAAGCTCACCTTGTTGCGCAGCATTGTCACGTTTTGAACATGTCTGTTAATACAGTTATAATTATCATGCTTTGCGTAAAACATTGTCACAGACACATAAAAACATTCATTGCAGTTGTCATTCTAAAATAATGGATGATATGGGAAAAGTCAGTAAGCGGGGACCAACGTTTTCCATTTTAGCTATTCGAAATATAATTCGTAAAATGAACGTCACAAAGATCATCCGAAGCATGCATTTCAGTTTTCATCCCTAAATGCATCATATATACTTCTATGGTTGAGTTAGGAAATATCAGTCACCGGGAATGGACTTTTACCATTCTACATACCAAAGCTGCTCATGCATGAAATGTAGGTCACAGGTAGCATCAAAAGTTGTCGTCAAAAATGCATCATACATACCAATATTGTAAATGTGGGACTTGTCAGTAAGAAGTAATAGACCTCCTTAACAAAGTCGTTCATGCATAAAATAAAGGGCACGTAACCATTTTACCCAGCCAAGTTACTCATGCAAAAATGTAGGTTTTTGACAGGATCCGAAGCATGCATTGCAGCTGTCGTCTTAAAATGCATCATGAATTCAATGTGATTGATTTGCCACATTTCGCTAAGCAAANAAAAAAAAAAAAAAAAAAAAAAAAAAAAAAAACAACTTGTCCTTGTCTTCATATAAAATTTTAGTTTCTTAATATTTTGGTTATTGGATATGGATTGTTTCCATTGATTTATCCACTTTTTTACCTTGTTGGGGCCATTTAGGGCTTGCTATATGGTGTGAGGTTCCTAACTGTGTTGAAGACCTTACGGTGACCCTAGAATGCTTTGTTTTGTGTCGTTTTGGCATGGATATGTGATGTTGTCTCCTTGACATTTACCCCATTTCCTTTCTTTTTCAAATTTAACCATTTTACCTAATCAAATCGATCATGTAGGTCAAAGACAGTATCCGAAACATGCATTGCAGCTGTAATCCAAAAATAAATCATGCATGCAATGTATGGTTGATTTGGGACATATCGGTTTAACCATTCTACCTATCCGATTCACTCAAATGCGTAAAATGAAGGTCAGAGAAAGCACTTGGAGGAGCATCTATTGAAGCCGTCATTACTAAGTGCATCATGCATACCAATATGGTTAATGTGTATCATGTAAGTGAGCGGAAATGGACTTCACCATCCTAAGTAATTTGATGCAGGCGCCGGCGGGGATACTGATGCTAGGGTATCACATAAGCCCTCTACACTTCGTGAGGTGAGCAAAGAAAAAAAAAAGAAAAAAAACAAACTAATTGTTAGAAACTTTATAAAAACCTATGTTTAAATCACAAATATATTTCATAATAATATGAATTGAACATTAGGATACGCTGAAACTAGTTTAAGGTAGTTCTAGCCTAATAAAACATTCTATGTTTTCTATGTATCGTGTGCGTTTTTGTCACATGTATATTCACTCCATTTCCTTTCATTTTTCCTATCAGATAGATTTTTTTTTATTTTAAGATATTTCGTAGTTCTTAGCCCATTTGTTCAAAAAACAAAATAAAACTAATATGTCACCAATTATCTTTTCATGTAATCAGTATAGGGAACTGTGAGACCATGCTTATTATTTAGCTTTCATACGAAATAAATATCAGATAGATGTTTTTTTTTTTTTTATTTCAGAGATAAACACTTCAGCCTATATTGAACTGAAAAAAATCTAAATGTCACCGTTTGATTAAGACCGTTATTTTATAAAGTAAACGAAATAAACAATATTTACGAGAAAGGGAGGTAATTCACGGGAAAGTGTATGTCGATCTATTATGATGTCACAATGAAAAGGCCAATAAAGGAATATTCCGGCCTGAAAATCAAGTCAACTCCGCATTCGACTCGTGTTTCGAAAATGCACGAATGCGCCTTGTATTACTGTCGATCTACCTTAAAGTGTGTACTAGGTAACAGCTTGATGAAAAGGGAATCGATATTCAAGACTTTTTTGATCTGCAATGAAGAGACGTTTGTTGTGAAAGTATCCATTTTCAGAAATTAAATGTATTTAGTTATTAGATCTAAGAATATCGATGCTCTTCCAAACCAGGTATCTTTTATAAACAGCTGAGTGTAGGGTGTAATTCTAAACAGATATATCATGTTTGGGAGGGGGATTTGCGAAAAATACCAGTCGAGAGATGTTATATTTCCCGAGCCCAACGGGCGAGGGAAATTGCATTTTCGAGACTGGTATTTTTCACAAATTCCCCGACCAAACATGATATATCTGTTTAATTCTAGCAAATGACTTTATTTAAAGCACACAGATGACGTCGTTTTTAAATTTTTTACAAGCGTCTCAGTGAAAGGTTAAAAAAAGCAAATTTTTAGCAAATACCCCGGAAGAGGGTTAAAAGTGACAAATTTTTAGGCAAATGCCCAGCTGCTTGAAAACTTGCTTGAAATGTCATGGATTTGTCAAAAATACACCGGTATTCGACCAATCAAATTGCAGCATTCTATCATAAGGTAGAATTATATAGCAAATTTATAAATCAGATTTAATTAGCACATTTTTGCCGATTTGGACCAACTTGGTTAATTTGGGCTGGACCTTGCTAGACCTTTGAAGAGGCTAAGGATCATACGCTATCACTGAAATAAATGGTATTAGTAGTAGAGCAGGTCACCATAGATCCCATCTAGCCCATGTTAAATCGCTAAATTTAATTAAATATGCAAATGAGCTTATTAACCACGGCCATTTTCCTTATATAGCTATCCAGAAACCCTACTTCCAAGCGTCATGAACGTAAACACGGTGAGCGTAGTGAAATGGTGTGAGAGTGGTGTGACGGTTGGGGTGGGGCAACTGGTTTTACTATTCTAACCAAAATCTCTTTCTTTTGTTTTATTCTGTTTTGATGCCTTCTCTCGTGTTGTTTGCATAACTATTGCGAATAGAAATCTTGTTCTTCTTTGTTGTACTTTATCTCAATTTTATAATTTTTTAATTGTTCTTTGTCCAGTACCTTAACTTTTTCTATATAATATTATATATTATTGTTTTACATATAACCTTTACCGAACTTTTACACTACTATTAATATCGATTTGTTCCACCTCTTTTACCCTTTGTCTTTTGTCTCGGTTATATCCAGTTTGTTTTGTGTACTCTGGAGTCCATGTTTTATCTTGTTATGTTCTAACGTTACCTCAGCTTTTGCATCTGTTTATTGTTTTACCCCGTTCTGTGTATTATTAATTTTTTTGTCATTATTTGTATGATTTCTTTCAATTCGGCATTAAATAATCAATTAATATACATATATACATATTTTATTTTCTCCGCCATCAAGCAGTCATGCGTCGGAGAGCCATCCGCATGACGCCTTTACAATTTAAAATCGATAGGGTCTTGTGCTATAATCGTCCATGGCCACTCTTTTGTCAAATACGATTCTATAGTCTTTGTTCTGATACACGGACAGAAGTTTCATGTGAGGGTCCTGCTGTGTTCTGTCAACAAGTACAAGTACTTGCTTCACTCATTTTGAAATGATGCTCCTTTTTCAAAAAGAACACACTTGTTACAAAATAATAGCTCCAACAGTATTTTAGTGAGTTGGAGCTATTATTATTGTAACATTGTCCCTGTGACTGGACTGAGTTCATTGCAATAACAGCATCCTGCAACTGAAAATGTCAGTTGTAAACAATACTTGGCTTCATTTTTTACTAAAAATTCAGTACATCACTGACTTTGCAACAAACCCCCACCCCCAAAACACACACATGTTTACATGCCTATGTTAATAAGAACTTTTACATAATTTATCCGGGAGTCAAAAGGAACGAACAGCTTTTATCCTATGGTAATAAGACAATTCATCCGGGAGTCAATAGGAACAGCTTTTATTTGGTTAAAAGACAATTCATCCAGAGTCATAAGGAACAGGTTTAATCCTTCCATTCACAAAACACCAATAGTTAAACGTCTGGGGGTGAACGGAACAGCATTAATAAACAAAATGGCCACATGATCGATAATGATGAAAATTAAAAGAGTTACAAAACAAGGACATGGTTGTGATTTACAGTTTCTTCTTATATTAATTTCAATTGAGAAATTTATTAAACATCTAATAAAGAAATAATCCATGGGCGCCGGTGGTTTGTTGGAGATTTATATATGGGTGGCCGTTATTTTCGTTAATATTTTACCCAGAGCGTAGCGTAGCGGAGCGAGGGGTAAAATAAACGATAATAATGGACACCTATATGTAAATCGACTACAAACCAACGACGAACATAAATTATTTCGATTCTAATATGACATTTCATGATCTGAGCGGACCTATAGGGTACACGGCAACGACAGCAATTACTTCAGATTTACTGACGTTTTTGTGCACAAAACATATTGTGACGTCGTCAACTTCAGCGTAAAGACTGTTGTGAATTCGCTCATAATGTTATCGGAGATTTTCATATGGCTAGTCGTCATGGTTTCCATTGTTCCCATATTATAATCTGTTATTACTTTGTGGTAATATCACAAATGTGTTTCATTTATACAACCATAGCCTGATGTGAATAACTACGTTGCCTTAGTCATTCACAATAAAGATGCAAATTACTAAATAAATTCATACATGCGACCGAATCAAGCATATTAGAGTGAAAAATCAATTTACATCAACCTTGCAATGAAATATATAAGCATTGAAATCACTTTTCATTGAAAAATTTCAGCTGATGTTCAGTGTTTTTCAGATTTAAATGAAATATTTGCTTTGAAAAAGGATTCTTTAGGATGTGGATAGTTCGCTTGTGTGAGGTTGGCTGCTGCCGGTGATCATATAATGAAAGGTATTGATTGATAAATACCTTTCCTAAAAAACGCCCAAAATCTGTATTTCTACTTGTATTTCAGCCCATCTTGGGTAGATTGTAATGATGTTGGGTATTTGTTTATTTTCAGATGAGCATGCTTTTTATATCTTGCTATATGCTATATGACCTTGACATTGCATCCCAAGGTCATGAAACTCGAAGTTTCAAGGTTTTGATCAAAATTTTCTCATTTCGTACGATTTTCTCAGGAGTGATAGTGGATATGCCAGGTAAAATCTGATGACAACCAACAACCATACAGCTGTTTGACCTTGAACTCTGAAGGTCAGAAAATAATCATCAAGTTCATTATTGATATATTAGATAAAATGTTTCCAAGGTCAAATTTTGTCAAAAACTGCTCGAAATCTCGTATTTCAGCCCATCTTCACTAGATTGTAATGAAGTTGGGTATCTGTTTATATTAAGATGAACATGCTATTTATATCTTGGTATATGCTATATGACCTTGATATTCCATCTCAAGGTCACGAAACTCAAATTTCCAAGGTCAAATTTTTGTTAAAAAAAACGCTCAAAATCTGTGTTTCCACTTGTATTTCAGCCCATCTTCAGTAGATTGTAATGATGTTGGGTATTTGTTTATTTTGAAATGATACATGCTTTTTGTATTTTGATATATGCTATATGACCTTGACATTGCATCCCAAGGTCATGAAACTCGAAGTTTCAAGGTTTTGGCCACAAATATTCTCATTTCACACTATTTGCTCGGGAATGATATTGAATATGCCAGGTAAAACCTCTCATGCCATTAAGTTAGCAGGCAACAACCATACAGATATTTGACCTTGAACTCTGAAGGTCAAAAGATAATCACCAAGGTTATTATTTATCTATAAGATCAAATATTGCTACAAGATTAATATTCTTGTTTTATGTTTTTTTTTCGTTTGGCACTTGGACATACTTTAAATATGCTCTGGTGTATAAGAATACTGTACAGTGGCATTGCTCTGACCAGCATTTGTTGTTTATAGCCTTACTGAAAGATCAAAAACAAAATTGAAAGCTGCCATTGGCTCAACGCAAATCCAATAATAACCTTAACAGAAACGTTAACCTTAGTCGTTCCAGCTAAACATATACTTAGTATGTAAAGGTGACCTAATTCTGGAATTATATTGGCCACCCCCAATCTATCTACTAAAAAATCATTCTTCTATGACCTTTAGTTGCTGAATTATTGATTTTAACAAAAATAAATGAATATGTGGGTCCATACTTATGAACTAGTCTTGCCGTATAATAGAGATGTCAATCACATTAAAGCGCCCACATGATCAATAAACAATATCTAAAGCAAACTACATGTATTAAAATCAATTTAAGTGTGATTTAATTTTTTCATTGATGTTAAAAAAAGTGGTTCACTGAACCTTATTTTGGTACAGATAATGACCAACCATTATAGATAGTGACATATGGCCCTAAATTAAAATGTTAATAGAATAAACAATGAAAGGATATGGAGTAAATACACATGATACAAAGTCTCTACAAATACATAGTAAAATCAAGCAAGGGAACAATGCTTTTATTGTTGTCCTTCATCTTGAAGTTATCATGAGCCTTCAACAATGAGCTTCGCTCATAGCTCTTGTAAGTTCAAGACGGCTCCTAGCACCAGTTTGAGTAGAATTCTTTGCTAGTTTTCAATTAGCGCTACACCGTCATGGATGGGGGATTGACAACAAACATTGTCAACTTGAAAAGTACGCTAACAATCACGGTCATCCGTTGCCCGACAAAAGCACTAGTGTTTTAAGCTAGTGGACAATTACAACATATAGACAAATACAGGATACTCATCAAGGCAATTGTAAGACACTTGGCTGTGTAAAATAGTGAGATGTGGGCACTGTAAACAGGTGGTCAGAATAATATTTTGAAATTACAAAAAAGAAAAAAAAATGCCAAAATTTGAAAGTATGATAGTATGAAAGTTTATCCATATGAGAAATTCTCTCAAGAACAAGTCTATAACTGAAATATAGAGAGCATTCATCTGTCACGGGGAATCCTTTTCCGGACTCAACACTGCAGGAGAGACAAACTCCAGTCTTAAATATACAATTAAAGGATATGAAGTAAATGCTTATGAGTCAATGTCTCTACAAATACATAGAAGAACCAAGCAAAGAAACAACGCTTTTATTGTTGTTCCTAATCTTTCATTTGGAAAATGTAGGCCGTGCCAGTTGTATTTTGGTACAGATGTTACAACTACCCTAGATACAATCAATACACCTACCACTTGTAGTTGCTCAAATATGAACCTTCATAGATAAATTAAGGGCAATGTAAAAACTACTCTGTTTGGATTAGGGATTAAAAAAAAACCATGTCTGACAGAATGCAAGCTCACCTTTTTCAAGAGCATATGCATCACACTTGATTTTTTTCATAATAGATGGGATTGTTGTCGGAAATTCCATTTTTATTTCAATTTCATCAAAAGATTATGAAACATACTCCCAATTATTTTTTGTAAAAGCAGCTATATCAGGCTGTTCAATCAAGGATTAGGTTAAATCATAGCAAATTTTAGTATTGCAGACACTGGTATAATATTAAAAACAGAAAAAGTGCCCTTTCTTTTATATTAATGGTTAAATTGTAAGAAGTTTTAGTATTGCGGACACCGGTATAATATAAAATAGAGAAAAGGCGCCCTTTCGTTTATATGTATGGTTTTTAGTATTGCGGACACCGGTATAATATAAAATAGAGAAAAAGTGCCCTTTCTTTTACATTTATGCTTTAATTATATCAAGTTTTAGTATTGCAGTCACCGGTATAATATAAAATAGAGAAAAGGTGCCATTCCTATTATATTTATGATTAAATCATATCACGTTTTAGTGTTGCTGACATCGATATAATATAAAATAGAGAAAAAGTGCTATTTCTTTTATATTTATGGTTAAATTATATCAAGTTTTAGTATTGCGGACACTGGTATAATATAAAATAGAGAAAAAGTGCCCTTTCTTTTATATTTATGGTTAAATCATATCAAGTATTAGTGTTGCGGACACCGGTATAATATAAAATAGAGAAAAAGTGCCCTTTCTTTTATATTTATGGTTAAATCCTATCAAGTTTTATTGTTGCGGACACCGGTATAATATAAAATAGAGAAAAAGTTCCCTTTCTTTTATATTTATGGCTAAATTATATCAAGTTTTAGTATTACGGACACCGGTTTAATATAAAATAGAGAAAAAGTGCCCATTCTTTTACATTTATGGTTAAATTATAGAAAGTATTAATATTGCGGACATCGTTATAAAATTGAAAAAAGAAAATGTGCCTTTTCTTATTTATTTATGGTTAAATTATAGAAAGTTTCAGAATTGTGTAAAAGTAATTCCAAAGTAATTTTTTTTCTTAGGTTCATTACTATGTATCAGAGGCTTTTTTATTTAACTTAAATTATTCTTTTACAGTAAATCGGGTTATTTTCGCGTCGGCTCTAGTTCGCGATTTTGGTCTAAAACAGGCCAGTGAAAAATTCGCTAGGTTTATAATTCGCGTTTTTATGCTAAATCTAATTCATTTGAATGGGCAGTGAAATTTACGCGGAGGCAAAAATTCGCTTTGATTACCTACCGCGAACATAGCGAAAATTAAACACACGCAAAAAAAATCCCGATATACGGTATTACCATTGCTTATCTATTTCTTTTTTTTCTCTGACATAATTACAAAATTTTAAGTTTTTGTCGATCCTACTCCGATATTGTTACGGCAAAAGAAGAGACAGAATTCCCGGGAGAAAGTTTGTAACACTGATGTCACAAATGCTGTTACATATGGAAAACCGACGATTTGTCAAAAGTAACAGTGATTTTATCTATATGTATCACATTGTAAATTACTATTTTATTTATACTGTGAAATTTTAAGACTGTCGACTTTTATTGCACGCTCATATTTTTCATTTCGAGTTCGTTTCAGGGAAATATGTAAGATTATTTCACCGACACGGTGCACGTTACATGGTACACGATTGGGAACTTTCTGTATCATTCATCGTGCGAATCGTGTGCGCTCAACGTGTGAATCGCGTGCGTTCATCGTGTGAATCGTGTGCGTGTGGTTAGGGAATGTTGAAGCTTTCCATCGCTGTAAGAGAAGATAAAAATGTGATTTTTTTAAAATCAAAGCATATTTTGATCTTGGATTTCTAGGCAATAAGTCAAAGCATATTGTCATATTATTTCAAAGCCACAGGTCAAAGCATATTGTGATATTAAACGTAAAGGCCATAAGTCCAAGCATATTGTATTATTGAATTTCAAGGCTATAATTCAAAGCTCAGGATTGCAGTATGACTTTGAAATTTTGCTTTTTATAATCTGTTTGTCTTGTGTACACTCTGAATGAAAATTCATCAATTAATTAAGTCATAGGGATGATACATGGTTTGAGGACGCATAACATCAGTGCAAGAATATCTCAGCTACTGCTGGTCACAGATGGATGATATGTGATTATTTGGTACAACTTGGGTAGTAATCAACTTCTTTTCCAGAATACAGTCATCGTGACCTAGATTTCCAAATATATAATGACGCTGATTCAAGTTTTTGCTTAGCTCCATATTAAAGCAGCTGAAAGTTATATAGGGATAATATTTGGTCTTTGGGTACCAGAATTAGTTTGTTATCAGTACTAAAATTATGTCAACTTGACCTATACTCTCCAAATAAATGGCTTAGTTTATATCTAAGAATTGAAGAACAAGTCATAAAA
Organism: Modiolus philippinarum; assembly: GCA_002080025.1. NCBI lineage: Eukaryota > Metazoa > Mollusca > Bivalvia > Mytilida > Modiolidae > Modiolus > Modiolus philippinarum. The sequence goes on along the minus strand of MJUU01031935.1, from coordinate 41,186 downwards.
CGATTACAAATTCATAATTCTTTGTCATAGATAACTGGATAAGATGTCATGTTCGACTGCTCTATTTCTTTATTAGCAATTAGAGTATGTATTGTGAGCTCATCTGACCCAAAGGGTCGGTGTAAGCTATTGACATGACTTGGTGTCAATCGTCTGTCCGACCATTACTTTTATCACATTTTACAGAATGGTGTTCGGAAGGTCCTTTACAATGATTGCTAATTTCGGTCAGATCTGACAAAAACCGTGGCTGTCATTACTTCAGAACATAGTATAACATTTGGAAAATCATATTTTGATCACCTCCTTTTAAATCACTGAAGCAAATTCAACCATACTTTACAGGAATTACTTTTCAGAAATCCTTCACAACATTTGTTCTTTTGATATCTACCCAACAAAAACATAGCTGCCAGCATGGAACATAGTTTAATATAGACCAATAGGAAAAATTCATCATTTTCAACATTTGTTGTAAAACTGCTCTTGCAAAAAATTAAATAAACTGTATTGGAATGATGTCTGTAAGGCTCTTTACAAAACTTGCTCATTCTGGTTGGATTTGACAAAAAACATGACTGCAAGTGTGGGACATAGTTTACCATTTGACCCTATCGGAAGATAACACATTGTTGTATCTTGATTATCTCCTTTTAACAATTGAAGCAAATTCAACCAAACTTTACAGGAATGATGAATGGAATGTTTTTCTTATAAACATTGCTTATATGGTTTGGACCCAATAAAAAACCTGACCCCCAACATTGAACATATAATGAAGTTTAACATTGGACTATATGGGAAAAATCATATTTTGTCATCTCCTCTGAAACTACTGAAGAAAATTCAACCAAACTTTTCATGAATGACGTTTTGGTGGTTCTTCACAAAAATTGCTCAATGCAGTTGGAGCCGACAAAAAATATGGACACCAACGAAGAATAATAGCTTCTTACATGAGAGTAGATCAAAGATCGGGGTATCTTTCATGAATGTAAGAAATTCCGTCTTTTCTCGAGTGGAGCGCAACAAACCGAGAGAATAAGACGAAGAATTTCTTCCATGAGTGAAAGATACCCGATCTTTGATTTTGATCGAATATAAGTAGCTATTTCTTCCGTAAAATACGACAACAAACATCTGGAAGCCTATACTGTGGGAGTAACGTCGTCACCTTACATTGTGACGTCAGGTGTTTTATGACGTTTTCTCATGGTTACGATTACTGTATCACAAAAATGAACACTTTTGGCTGGTCATTCACCTATGAGAGACGAGGTCGCGTGCATCGATCTCACATGGGTCGTCTCGAACTGTAAACAAACATTTACGGAAGAAGAAATATAGCCACCAGTGCAAAACATAGTTTAACATTGGATCCTATTGGAAAGTCCTCAATTTCATTATCTAATCTGAAAATATTAATGCAAACTTAAGTAAACAACATGGGAATTTTATATAGAAGGTTCTTCACAAAGATTGCTCATTTCAGCCGAATCTGACAAAACAATTGGCCGTAAGCGTGACAATAAGTGAGAACCACCCCGTCAGTCTGAAGCGAACAATTCGAGACAATGGCAATGTCGGAAATGAAAGAAACAAAGACATAACATGAGCACGGCACAGAAAAGAAAATGAAGACACGCACGTGAAACTTAGTTCAACATTGGACCCTATGGTAAATTTATTTTTTATTCATCTTCTCTGAACCACTCAATCCAATTCAACCAATCTTATCTGGAATGATGTATGGAATTGCTCATTTCAATTAAATCAGATAAAACATGGCTGTTAATGCGGAACATAGTTTAGCATTGGAGTGTAAGAACAAATTATTGTTTTCGTTATCTGCTCTTTTTGAAGCAAATTTAACTAAACAGTACTGCAATGTATGGAAGGTTCTTTACAAAAATTGCTGTTTCGATTATATCAGACAAAAACCATGGCTGTCAGTAAAGAACATTGCTTACCATTAGATCATATGCTGTGAAAAGTCATTTTTGGTCATCAGCATAGTCATAGTTTAAAAGCATTTGTCAGGCAAGGCCCAGTCTCTGAAGGTTTAGTTAATGCATTCAGATAAACCGTTTGAAATTTACAAAGTACATCTTGATTCAACAGTTCTGCCATTACAAAAATAATTGGGAGAAATTTCATACTTGGCTTATGTTTCATAATCTTTTGATGAAATTGAAATAAAAAATGATTTACGACAAACAACAATCCTTACTATCAAGAAACAATTCCAGTGCAATGCATATGCTCTTGAAATACGTGAGCCTGCATATCGTCATACATGATTTTTTTCATCCCTAATCCCAACAGAGTAGCTTTTATCTACAAAGATCCATATTTGAGTAACTGCAAGTGGTAGGTTAATGGTATTCGGCCAGTGTGCGATCTTGTGTACTTGTAACACATGTACTAAAATACCATCATATATTTTTTTAGATTTTAGTTTGACTGCATATTTTTTAGTTTGTTGTTCTCCATGCACGACAGCTATACAAACTTTCTTATTTTGTCCCATTTATATGACATCAAGCTGTCTCGCAACACATATTTTTATTTGTACTAAAATACGATTGGATCGGCCTATATATTCCAAATGAATGACCTCTATTAACATTTCAATTAAGGGTCATATCTCACCTTCATCAATGGTTGGTGGAAGATATTTGTGACGTGAATGCATATCATATGGAACTAATTATCTATACTAAAATAAGGTTCTCTCTACAATGGTTGGTGGAAGATATTTGTTAAGTGAATGCATATCATATGGTACTCATTACCTGTACTAAGACAAGGTTCTTTGACCCATATTTTTGACAAAAAAATAAAATTGATCTTAATACACATGTAGTTTGCTTCAAATATTGTTTATTGATCACGTGAGCGCTGCAAGGGGATTCACATCTGTATCACACTGCAACACTTTATATTGGACTAGTTCATAAGTATGGACCCACATATTCAGTTGGTTTTTTCGTGTTAAAATCAATAATTCGACAACTAAAAATCAGACAGGAAAGATTTTTGTTCAGTATATAGATCTTGGGGGGTAGCAAATATAAATCCAGAATTAGGTCACCTTTACATATATTTTTAGTTTGAAGTGCTAAGGTAAAATTTTCTGTTAAGGTCATTATCGGATTTGCGTTGAGGAAATGACATCTTTTGAAGCATTCAATTTTGTTTTTGTTCTTTCAGTAAGGCTATAGACAACAAATGCAGGTCAGAACAATGCCACTTTAAAGTATTCTTATACAGCTGAGTATATGTAAAGTAAATACATGTGCCAAACAAATAAAAAAACATAAAACATGCATCTTGTAGCAATATTTTATCTTTTGTATCAATAATGAAATAATGATGATTATTTTCTGACCTTCAGAGTTCAAGGTCAAACAGCTGTATGGTTGTTGGTTGTCGTCAGATGGTTTTACCTGGCATATTCCACTATCACTCCTGAGAAAATCGTACGAAATGAGAAAATTTTGATCAAAATCTTGAAACTTCGAGTTTCATGACCTTGGGATGCAATGTCAAGGTCATATAGCTTATAGCAAAATATAAAAAGCATGCTCATCTGAAAATAAGCAAATACCCAACATCATTACAATCTACCCAAGATGGGCTGAAATACAATTAGAAATACAGATTTTGAGCGGTTTTTTTGACAAAAATGTGACCTTGGAAATTTGAGTTTCGTGACCTTGAGATGGAATATCAAGGTCAAATAGCATATACCAAAATCTCAAAAGCATTTTCCCCTTAAAATAAAGAGATACCCAACATTTTTATAATCTAATGAAGATGGGCTGAAAAACAAGTCAAAATACAGATTTCGAGCGGTTTTTGACACAAATTTGACCTTGGAAATTTGAGATTCGTGACCTTGAGATGGAATGTCAAGGTCATTTAGCATATGCAAAGCATTCTTATTTTAAAATAGACCAATAAACTGAATATCAATACTTTCTGCTGAAGAGGGGCTGAAATACAAGTAAGAATGGTTATTTATAGGTTTTCTGTCAAAAATCTGAAAACCACTATTGCAGCAAATTTCAAAATTATATATTTTTGAAAATCGGGAAAACACTATTTTTATTTTTTGATATTTTAGAGATAATATACTAAACTGCAAGCTCAGTAAGTTTAATGAATTTCCATGGATGCAATTTTTTGTAATTAGCGCTTAAAAATGGGCAAAATTGGCCATTTTTCCATTTTTTGGGAAATTGTCGTTTTTACTGATTTTTGTTGCCATGGTAACCAAATTTAGACTTAAGTCATGTCATTGCTTTTTATTTTCAATGTTTCATTGACTCATTATCTAATCACTGTTATAGTAATAAAACCCCAGTTAATTCGTATTTTCTTTACAACTTACTTAGATTGCACTCGTTTTGGCCATTTTGACAGCATTTTTGAAGCCATATATGGGCATGACCGGTTACCACAGCAACCACTGCTGAAAAAGGAAAAACAATACTTATTTTGTTGTGAGGATTACATATGACCTTTATATACAAAATATCATCATAATCTTAGACCCCACCTTTCCGAGTGTTTTTGATGCTTACAGAAAATGACTCTTAATATATAATTGTTGAGCTATGTGCACACGATTGGTTTAATCTATTTTGTAGCACTCCAAGTTGTTTTTCGTCAATTTCAAATCTTAGTAAAACCATTGTCATATATGACGAAGGAGGGATATCAGCATTAATTTATTCAATAGGTCTGAAATACAGTCTCATAACAGCTTTTGATATCTGAGGTTCGAGGTTGACTCATTTCTGTCTTCAATTACTCAATAGTTCAAATTTTTCGAAAGTACCGTATTCTTGAATTCCAAAGAAAATATTTTTTTTGGTCATGAACAGCCGTAGAAAATTATATTTAAAATAAAAGGTTTTGCAGCTTGTGTATGTAGGTGTTCATAAAAAGTCAATTTTTATCATTTATGTAGGTGTAATAAAGACAAACTCTGATTCCTTTTAAACATATATACTATTTATTGCAATATGTTAATAGCTATCAAAAGAAACTAAAGTATTGTGAATAAAATTCCAATCATTTACCTGTTTAATATTGATTCCATCAACCTATACTTTTAGAATTTGAATCGTGAAAAAAAATCTCTTAAAATTAAAAAAGCGAGATATCTCGAGCCTTACGTTTGTTAAGTTGGTTAAGTTAAAGTACGTTAAGTAAAGTAGCTTATCCGGACGTCTCTAATAAGCTCTTTTCTACGGAATAACTCACCAAACAACATTACATGAATACCGAATAGCTCCGTTTAGCGAAAATACCTTACAAACTATGAACGGGGTTCTTTAACTTCACAAAAATAATTAACAAACACCGTTTAATTTTGATCTCCGTAATTACTTAACCACAAACATATACATCTATTAGTAAATTACTTTTAGAGTGCAAACAATTCTGTTAAAGTAAGTGAGAACCGAACCGTCAATCCAAAAGCGAACAATCCAAAGACAATGGCAACACCAGAAACAAATAAAGGGCTACGCCGAGCGCAGCATGATACGACCGCAGCATGTCGTCCACTGAAATTTGAAAAAGTGTAATTTAAAGTGAGTATGGACATAGGAAAGAGCTTGACACAATAATTAGATGGACGCAATAAGGAGATTGACCGAGTAATTAGCTGGACACAAACTAGGGAAAATAAAAATTAGCCCTTATGACTCCTTATGATTCCTCTTTGACCCTCTATAGCTCAGAAACGGTAAGAGCTACGCCCAATCCATTGACATGATGCTGAAAGCTTATATCAAGAGGAATCAAAAGAAAAAAATCCCATCGAAATGCGATGAAAAATAAAAATTTAAGGTAATCTGTAAATTTATGATTTTGGCCCCCTTCGGCCCCTCATAGCTCTGGAACGGCAAGAGCTACGTCAAATCTGTTGAAAACTACTGAAAGCTTACATGAAGTAGAATCCAAAGAAAAAAATCCCATCGAAATCCGACAAAAAATAATTTTTTTAGGTTATCTGTAAATTTACGATTTTGGCCCCCTTCGGCCCCTCATAGCTCGGAAACGGTAAGAGCTACGCCAAATCCGCTGACATGTAACTGAAAGCTTACATAAAGAGGCATCAAAGAATAAAATCCCATCGAAATTCGATGAAAAATAAAAAATTTAGGTTATCTGTAAATTTACAATTTTGGCCCCTTTCAGCCCCTCATAGCTCCGAAACGGTAACAGCTACGCCAAATCTGTTCTCATAATACTTAAAGCTTACATCAAGAGGAATCCAAAGAAAAAAATTTTTTGGTTATCTGTAAATTTATGATTTTGGCCCCTTCGGCCCCTCATAGCTGGGTAAGGAAACAAGTTACCAAAAATCTAAAAGTAGAGCGCTACGATAATTTTTCATTTGGAATCCTTTGGAAAAAATTGCATCAAAATCGGACTAAAAATAAAAAAATGAAATTTTTGAAATTCGCCCCTTTTGGGCCCCATTTATCTCGTGAACGGTACATGCCACGTGAAATCCGTTGGCATACCCCAGATTGGAAATTTTCTAAGGAGTTTACTGAAAGAAACCCCATCAAAATCCGATAAATAATAAAGATTCTATAGTCAAAAATATGTGAAAACAACCAATTTAACCCCTTTTGGCCCCTTTTTCTAAAACGGGCGGGGCCAGGAACATAAAATTATAGCCCGGGCTAAAGCATGTGCCAAGAAACATCATACTAAATAAGTTTATGAGTCTTTCCTAAAAAACTGTAATTGTTATCCATAGTGGAACGAGTCTTATTTTAAAAAAAACAATAATGAATTACTTTAACGATAACTATAGCTGGGTGTTCTACAAATTTTGAAGCACCTAGCTATAATCGGCCTCACTTGGTTTTATCTCAATTACTTCTTACCTACATTGGTACAGTTAAACAAGGTTTTTGAATCAAGCAATGATAATCTTGCATGCTATATACTAAGAAAACAATCACTTAGTGTAATACACGTTATGGAACAAACCAATAACAAAGCATACCAGCACATATTGCGGGGGAAAGCAAATATTCTTAGAGGGGAAAGTTTTTCGGTGATTGTCTTGAGAAAAGGTAAGATTGCACAATATCTTATTGTAGTTATCTAATAATGCTATATACCAAGGAATCTAGCAATGAATAGGCTACATGATTGTAAACAAAATGAAAATCCAGACTTTAGTTTCTCTGAACATCTCGATATAATTTCAAACTTTCGGGTGAAAAAATACCTTTTATCAAATTTTACATAAAGTATAACGAGTGACAACAGTGATTTAGGAGCAGTCACTATGCTTTTATTCTTAAACATTTGTAAAATTATAGCGCACCGCGGATATTCTTCATGAATGAACCGAATCAAGCATTTCAAATGAAGTTCTCTGGGATTAAAAAAACACTGTATCTTTTAATAAATACCAAGTTATATAATTAACATACAAAACAATGTATTTACTTATACTATACGGAAACGGTATCGTCGTATGATTGGATTATTTTTTATTTTGCATTTATATGAAAATCTGGTAAGCCGTTTACAAGATGGTTTTTACCCAGAAGCTAGAAAGCAGAGAAACCTGCCGTAAAAATCGGTGTTCTTTTAGAAAATAAATTGTATTGTTTTAAATTCTTAATGTTCAAATTGATATTTTTAGTGACAAAGAATAAAAAAGACATTGGAAGCTGAAATTTGAACTACATGACTTTGCTGAAGCGCATTTTGAGAACAGATATCTTGGGTAGATTCAGAGTTTGTTACAGGACTGACTAACACCGACTGTGACAAAACCGGACTTTTCACTGGCAGTGTGAAGGGTGCCACGCGTGGAGCAGATCATGCTTACCCTTCCGGAGCACCCGATGATACCTCAGTTTTTATAGGGGTTCACACTGCTAGTGCTTTAGTTTTGTGAAGTTCTTGTTCTTTTTTGTTTACTCGTTTTGTCTTTGTCATACTGTCTCAATTCGTGTTGCTGTGAATTGCCGTGATTTTGGGTTTATGATTTTAGAATTTCCCCTTTCCTCGTTCTTGCTTTGGTATTCGTTTGCCGATGTATTTGATCTATAGGCTATATGTTACCAATAACCGACAAACTGCAATTCATAAAATTATAAATGTTTCTAGAAGTCTTTCATTTTAGACATATATTTGAACATCTTTTGGTCCTCTGTTTTTAACTGAGACCAAATCTGAAAGCTTATTGCGCATTTGCAGGAGTGTATGTAACGGAATTCAAGCCTTTAATCGAAAAGTGTAGATTTTATCGATAGAAACTGAATGACGGATATTCAAAATATGCATGAAATTTATTTGAAAAATACACAAATTGTAGCATGTTAAAAGAGTTGATTTAAAAACAACAATCATGACGTGAGGTTAATATCCGAATGAGGTTCTGGAGATGTTTTTCATTCTTAGGTCACGTTACAAAGATTTTTTAGCCATCCATGCCACTGACAAACATGCAATGATTCTTATATTGAAACTTGTAAATACATGATATAAATATAATCTTCCGTTTTCTCATGATTGGCGATATTTCTTTTTCTTGAATCAAAAATCCTCGTGTTGAAAATCCAAAAATTAATTTTCCCGAAAAGAGAAATAACGTAACACACTCTAGCCAGAAAGGGGTTTTATTATTGTGTTTTTTTATCTGTAAAAACGTTTGCTTCTTTTCAACTGTTATAAACTATTATAAAACATTGCTATTTTTTTTACAGCCAAAACCTGCGAAGAAAGAGAAGGCAAAGAAGGGAAAATGAAATTTTCAGTAGTAAAATATTAAGGGAATATATTATAGTTATACATGTTTAATTTTTTATGATGCTGCTCATAAGGAGCGATAAGTAAACTGTTTTACCTGCGTTTATCCTCACATTTTTCTAAGCAGATTTAGATCACAGCTTATTGTAAAGTTATTGCAAGCCTCGTATATTTAAAATGGAACGTCATTTCAGATATTTCCAACATCTACTACTTATTTCCTAAGTACTCAAATTGTTTGCCCTCATACATCAGTGTATTATCAATGTCATTCCATGCTATTCAAATATATATCCATGTTTGAAAGGATCCTCGTGACTATAGATATTTCATGTTTTGAAATAGATTTATTTCAAAAATAAAAAACATTAGTTACATAGGAGTTTTGAATATAAATGGCTTATTTTGCTCAAAATTATTTCAAATTTATTTTTCTATGATCCTTTTATATTTGCAACGGTAAAAATACCCTAAAAGAAAACTTACCCTCAAGGAACACCCACTACCTACTGCATGGATTGTTTGAGACATTTGATGTCAAAAGATTGATATTGTAGCCTTTTACCTCTTTGTCTTTTGACTTTGTTACGTCTCCATTTGTGTTGCATCTGAGGTTTTTGGAGTTCGGTTTTTGGTTACTGATGTATCTGAATAACAAAAAAAAAAAAAAAAAAAAAAAAAAAAAAAATTCGAATTTCATAAATAATTTGCAAAAATATTAGACAAAATTTTTTTTCAACATCTACTACTTATTTCCTAAGTACTCAAATTGTTTGCCCTCACACATCAGTGAATTATCAAATTATCATAACTTTTGTAATGCAAAACGTCAAAAAATGGGAAAAATCAAGATATATTACATATCGAATAGACATATTTTCAACGATATATTACATATCGAATAGACATATTTTCAACGAAATAGATTTAGTGTTGAAATTTTACACCTCCGTATTATTGAACTCTTCAGTTTTTGTTAGCAAAATTCTGTGTGATAAATAAACAAGTTCAATCACTTTTACCAAATGTTAATTAATGCATTGACCAGTTTTCTTGGATAAATAAACAATTAAGTGATCTGTTGTAAATACACGTTAGAAAATTCTCTACAAATAAATGGTAAAATAAATCAATGGAACAACGCTTTTATTGTCGTTCTTCATCATGCAAACACTATTTTGATTTATTCAGGTGTTAAAGCACGGGAAAAAAGCATAAACTATACTTATGGGCATTGAAATAAAAAGCTTTCAATTTCGAGTTTTTTCTTCGTTTTTAGCTCACCTGGCTAAAGCCAGGGTGAACTTTTGCCATCACTTGGCGTCCGTCGTTAACTGTTTTTTCAAAAATCTTCTCCACTGAAACTAAACCAAACTTCGCGTGGATCATCACCAGTGTATGTAGTTTTAAAATTGTATCCGAGAAGTCTGATACCCAAACAATATGGTCGCTGATAAAATAAATAGAAAACGGGGTAAATTGCAGTTTTTTGCCAATAACTGTAAAACCGTTACATATATCGTAATTCTGACATGGGTCAAAATTGTTCAGAATCCCAATGTCTATCTGCCCTGCATTTTTGAAGAAAATCAGAAAATCCGTCTCAGAGTTACAGCCCTTTTCCGTAAAATTTTCAAAATTTTTCCATTTTTTTATTTTTATTTCAAAAACTTACAGATAGAGGAGAAGTATAAATTGGAAAAAAATGTTTAGCATACCAAGACCTACCCACTCTGACAATCCAAAAGCCTGTGTAAGGGTTATTGCCTGTTTTTCTCCATTTTTGTCCTCAATACAAAATGGATTACGGATGATCTGAACTTTTCAAATTTTCTTGAATAATTTTTCTCTTTGAAGGTGTCTCAGTGGTATTTTTCCGCCATTTTTGTCTAATACTTGCTCAATTAGGTTTCATTCGTTCCAAAATTTAATAATATGGTTACTTAAAATGTAAAGAAAGTTCCAAAGTATTTAAAATCATTATTACTAATAATTTTTACAACATTTTCATTACAAACACACAAGCTTTAAATCTGTTGCTGAATTTGCAGAATACAGAAATTATGCAAGAGAGATAATTTGATAAAATAAAATGAACATTGATATCACTAGAGAAATTAACATTTCGCAATTCATCCCTTTTATTTCAACGGCGATCCCAATTTTTGTTTTAATATGCAACCTTTATATTGATTTCAAAACACAAGCCAAGTATGAACAAAGTAGTGAGAACCGAACCGTCAGTCTGAAAAGAACAATCCAAGGACAATGGCAACGTCGGAAGACAAAGAAACGAAGACATAACATGAGCACGGCACAGAAAAGAAAATGAAGACACGCACATATACAAAAATGAACAACATGAACCCAATCAAAACCATGGGTGAGATCAGGTGGACCGGTAGAGTTGAACAAAATCTATAATAGATTTTTCGAGCTATCCTCCAAAATGATTATTTTCCCTATCAATTCTATGTAAAATCCTGAAATTTTCAATTTCAGTTTTTGCAAATTCACGGTGATTCCACGAATTTTATCTTATATTTTGAACAATAATATAATTAAATAATAATATAATTATGTTTCTAAACAGAAAATTTCACACGATTCTATTAAAAGAAATTTATACCCTGCAGACACCTTAAGTTTTAGAGAAATTCCCTGCTATCCCTTCATTGCAAACATTTTTTCCTTCCATATTCAAGAGCAAAACAAGTTAATTTTTAACAAAATTTTACAATTTTTTTACAAAATATTCTCATAATTTCACCTTATAATATTTCACATCATTATAACTTTTGTATATAAAGTATACTGTACATTGAAGGCCTTCCTACCAAGCAAATACCTTGTCTACAATTGTTATGCAGTATCTTCTGGGCTTCATAGCCTGCACAGACTGATGCAATGTAACAAAGTCTTAAATGAGCTGTTGGTGCTCTGTATTAATTTTACATACAAATATTTTTTTCTTGAGAACCACCACATGGATTTGAACCGTACATGGCATGACTGATGCTTATGGGGTGCTGACTGAGTATTGTTACTTTGGTGCTTATCTGTCATTCAACATGGCCACCTGCGGGGATCTTAATTTATTACTGGACCCTATGGAAAGAGCATACAGTCAAAGAATTTTTCGTCTGAAACAACTGGGGTAGTAAGAACAAAACTTAATCACAAAATATCTTAGACGGTCCCCTTCAAAATGGATGTCCTTCAAGTCTGCACCTTATGAAATTGGCTACCAATGGGAAACATAGTTTAATATTGGAGTACCTCCAAAGACATTCTCCGTTAAACCAATTGGCCAGTTAGAAAGGAACTTTGGCACAACATTTACTTCTCTTTAAAAGTATGTCCTGCAGATCCATCCCTTATCTAAGATGGCAGGCAAAATGAAAAAAAAAATAGTTTATTAAAGTTGGATCATATAACATAAAAGTTTGTTTACATAGTTTGAAAATGAGACTCTTTGACATACAATAGAAAAAAGAATGGAAACGGGGAAAGTGTCAAAGAGACAACGACCCAAAGGGGAATAATAACAACTCAAAGCCGCCATAAGATCTTCAATGAACGGTTAGGAAATCCCACACCAAACGGCAGGTCGGAGTCGGCCCCTAAATAAAGAGTAATCAAGTTCAGCGAAATAAACCTCACCCTAGACTCCTATAGACATAAAGTAAACTAACTAGAAAACAGATAAGACACACAATAGCTTAATAAATTTTCTGACTAAGGACAGGCGCAAACCTGCTGCGACGGGGTTAAACTAGTTTTATTGGGCCAAAACCTTCCCCCTAGCCAATGTGATAAATAAAAATACCATAGGAACAACAGTAAAATTCAGTTAGCAACAGGACAGTCAATTGTGAAAAATTAAACTGAAAGAACAAAATATACGGACATAAACATGAAATCCAGACCAATTACCAACTGACAAATTAAGTTATGTTATGTACCCTCAGTATACAGTTTCCACCAAGATCCCCTCCTGTGAGTTTAGCATGATGATTTCAAGAATATACCGGAATACATAACCCGTGTCCATGCAATACAGATTTTAAAAATTTAGAATGTGCTTAGTTAAAATACAAAGATCCTATCAATAAATCAATGTTAATACCAAAGAAGGACATACGTAATGACTTGACGACAATACCGTAGTTATAACCCTTATGACTTAGACGATTTAAAGGTTTAGAAGTTTGTTAGGCGAGTTTAAGTATTTTTTACTCTTATGAAAAACATTACCGTAAAATGAGGGATGTGAAAAGTTTATTTGACTTTATGTTTTGACATGGTCCAGGTGAGCGATACAGGCCCTTGAGAGCCTCTTGTTTTATTTATTTTCACCTGGTAAATGTAACATCTAATAACTCTCACAAGTTATGAGCCCTCTTTGTTCCGAAACGATTGGAAAATTTTTTTGTTGAAGGTTTTATCCATCGGTGAAAATCTAATCAAGTAATAATGACACAAAGTACACTAGTTACAGTTTGAAGAGGTACTGCCGTTGCTGTAAAATGCTTAATCAATCAATATGACAACATAAATGTGAACTATTGATCACCTTTAAATAAGGCAAGGACAAAAGTTATTACTTACGTGACATTGTTAAAAAGGGCTTTATACTACTCTCCTTTGAGCCCCAAATCACTTGAATAACAACAACAACAGTTTCTAATTGTCATTTTAAAACGTATTCTTTATGGAACACTTCAGCTTTCTATCGTCTGTTGGTACTTTTTGTTTTAATCTGATACATCTCAGTCAATGTTATTATGACTGAGGGTGTGGTTAAAGAGAGAATAGTAAAATCTAGTAAATTTCGAATGAGGAAAATGTAGTATTTGGACAAGACCTTTTTTTGAGAGACACGATGTTTTGTATAAAGTCACATGTGACGGTTTGGTCAGTGAAAATTAAGTATTAGTTAATTTAGAATTATTCAGTTAAATAATACGCTTTGTATTCATACAAATACACAATGTGGGTGGTTTTTTATTATTTTAAAAAGTGGAAATAACTTATTTTTTTTAAATATTAGTTCACATTTACTATAATAAAATACAAGTCAATTTCTTTTCTACCACGGATGATATTTCTACTTGCCTAAAAATTTTGAAATTTGCAAATTTATTTATTCAAACACAAAACTACCGGATACTGTGAGTAAGTGGAGTAACAGACTGAGTAATTTTTGTTATCAGTATATATCTTTTTCTAGTTACTAGTTAGAATTAAGAAATGGCATACTTATGATTACTTGCATTTAGAAAGATCTTGTATTCACTCGACATGACATTTCATTAATAGTATCAAGTTTTATTCATGCAGCCTATCATTGCTAACAATACAATTCAAAGAGCGTTCAAAATAATATGATAATGTGTTGGTAAGGTGAGCTGCAAAGGTAGAATATATGATACCGATTTGCAGCTCACCTTACCAACACATTATCATATAGAGCTGCGTTATACCTGTTCAAAATAATATATTCTTACAAAACGTTATTATTATATTAATACAAATACATGGAGAATGAAATGAACAAAGAATAATTAAGAAGTGTGCAATTCTTAGGTAAAACAATTAGATGAAAATAAGTTTACATATACACTTGGCCATAAGTTAGGGACCACCCATATTTCAATTTGAGCTAAACTTTGAAAACAAAATTTAATATTTTACATTTCAAGAAATGTTTCAAAATCACTTTGTGGTGAAATTAATCCATTTACAAAAAAAAAAAACTGTAAAGGTACACTAGGCACACAAAAAATGCATTTCAATGGCTATTTGAAAAATTGGGTGCAAAATGGGTGCTGATAAACAGGAAATAAGTTTCAGTGAAATGTGCAATTTCTTGTGAAAAATTTCACTATCAAACACTGAAATTTTCATATTGTCAAAATAAACACACATACAAGAAGAAAACGGTATTTTTGAACATTGGGAACCGTCATAATTTCATTTAAGGGAGATAATCTGTCTTAATACAGTTTTGCAACCTAATTTATCAAGAAATGGTATGGTGTTCTCAAGATTTAGACTTTATTGGGCTGTAGTCTTTTGTTGCATTGAACTTCCTAAAAGTAGTCTTTTTCATACGAATTTTTGAATTTATCTGGTCTACAGACGCCACAGTGACACGTTTTTTGTCTACAAAATTGCATTTTTTTGCATAAAATTTCTTTTAATGCAATTGACTTAAGTTCTTTCATTGGCTGTTGCAAAAAAATCGGATGGAAAGTTGTTTTGCTCATACAGGCATAGATTATTGTAAAACAATTGGTATTTTAAAACCTGTTCATAACGAAAATCCGATTTTTTCCCATTTTTACCGAAAATGCCAATTTTCATTTATCATTATTTTCCAATCAACATTGTAAAAATTAATGAAATTTTGAAGCAATTAACTTTAATAACGATAAAATGCGTAGAATTTGTTTTCAGGATAACTTTAAAACACCTCAAATAAAGTTTTCATGGATTTTTGATGAAAAGCACTCCAATAATTAAGCCATAAAATTCCATAAATTTGGCAAACTCCCAATAACAAAATTACACAGATGTAAGAAAAAATTGAACAATAATAACACGTTTTGTCAGATTTTAACGTTAAAATAGCCCTTTATCAGAAAAAGGAAATCGTTTTGACTCTTTGCGATAACACTGGGAAACAAGGGTAGTTCAACTTTGAAGTAACGATGTTTTCATTACGCATGTTTGCAGTGTTATTCCCCTCCTTTCAAAAACCAAGACAGCATTTCAATGCATTACGCTCATTACACCAAGCATGCGAACGAACAAAATATAAATTCAAAAATATGACATAGAAATTAACTTTCAAATCAGATGGTCCTTAACTTATGGCCAAGTGTATATTAATAACAAAAGAATGAAGTCACTGTAAATTTACTTTCTGCATATGGCCATTTCGACAACTCATGTCTCATCAGTGCAGATAAAATCGAAACATTGGAAATCCAGAAATCGAAAGATGAATAAATGCTGATAGAGAACAAATAACCAAAGGATCTAAATCGAAGCCAATTTCAGATAAGGATAGAACTATGCTTGAGCGAGATACTCCTTAGTTTTAAACAAAAGTTTCTAATTTAGACATCGTAATTAAAAAACAAAATCGGTTTTCGGGCAAGCACTGAAGTACTTGACTACTGGGCTGGTGAATACCCTCGGGGACTAACAGTCCACTAGCAGTGGCATCGACCAAATGGTAATAAATATCAAAACAGCGAAGTTCTCTGTAAATTTACATTCAGCATAAGGCCATTTCGACAACTCATGTCTTTATATGATAAAATGATACATAAACTATTCCTCCTTAATAAGTCTTCAAATGAGTACTTATGAGTTACTATTGCTGTCATATTGCTAGACTTTCGAGCTATGTTTTCTTATTTCTTTTCTGACAATTTTTGCAGTCATCATATCATTTCTTTAATAATATTTTGTTCTACGAAACTTCAGAAGATATTCAACTGAAAATATTAACTGATATTTTGTAGTTTGTTTTACGTAATTACATTTAATCTAGTTGTAGTTTCTTTAGGATTATATTAGTTTTTGTGATTAATTAAAATGATTGAAGCTGTTGTTGTTTAGTTTATAATATGGCATTTGCTAAACTTCCGTTGTAGTGTTTGTTCAAAGGAAATTTTATACTGTAACTGGTGTAATGCTTAATCAAAAGCGGTGTTCGGTCAATTTGCTCACAAAGCTGCTAATAACATTTGTATAAAAATGTCATTACTACTGCCTCATCAAAGAAGAGTTTCTTAACAGAATACTGGTATAAATGTGAATTTAGTTTATGTATATAAGCATTTCGCCAACTTATGTCTCCTCATGCAGATCAAATCAAAACATCATTTGACAAAAAACAAAATTTTCTCAATCACAGATCTTTAACGTCCTCTTTTAATATTCAATCTGATCACTATTTCTAAAGATTGATTGAATATTGTTTAACGTCTACTCAGCAATATTTCAGCTATATCAAGACGAGAACTAGTTTGTTAATAAATATTCACTTTTGGGTATGGAAAGGGTCATGGGACGGGAAATTCTGACTGCCACTGGAAAAGTAGGGTGGAATCGAAAAGGGCGGAGAATTTAGCCTTGTAGCCGATCACCTACGGACCACTCAAAAAAGCTTGCTACAAGGGTTCTTTAACGTGCAGGAAGCTTGGCATTTCTTCCAACACGTGGACCTGAGTTTACATCCCATCCGAAAGATGGGTTGTGTATTTATTAATCCCGCACAACCACGGAATGGGTCCTATTTCTATATCCCAGGACCCTCGGGGTCAGCCCCCGTTTAGGAGGGGTCACACCCCGCAAGCCGGAGATACTAGGTCCTATTTCCATATCCCGGGGTTCCCTCGGGGTCCTCTGTTAGGACTATTTCTAAAGACCATAAAGTATACGGTCTGGCGAAGCACAGCTTAATTATTTAAAAAGACAACGAAAACATCAAAAGACATTGCAGGTAGTCTTTCTCGGTAGAATACTTATATATTAATATAATATTTAACAAAGATCGGAACTTTTTTAGTCTTGAAGGATTTTCTTTTTTTATATTTTGGCTTCTAGGAATTAAAGTACCAAAAATGAAAATGTTCCTCTGCTCTCAGGCTTTTTTTTATCTTTGTTAATGGAGGAAATACAAAATTACCGAATATAATTATCAAGAACCAAAGTCCATAAGGCAAAAAGACAAAGCATGGTATAACCACCGGAAAAATAGTCGACCGTAATAGTCCTGACTTGATGCAAGTATTTCAAAAGAAATGATGGGTTAAACAGGTTTAATGGTTATAAGAAAAGCTCATTGCTGAAGGACTCCTGGTGACTTTAAGATGAATAACAACAATAAAAGCGTCGTTCCTTTGCTTGCATTACTCGTAGAGATTTTATCTCATGTGCATTTACTCAATATCTTTACCTTCATCGTGTATTTCCATCAGGTGCACATACATTATTTTACATGAATTTGTACATGAATTATTAATCATTCAACATCACCATATTTTGATATAGTCTAAAACATAATTTTTAATGTTATTTATTTTTACTTACATCAATGTTATTTTCAGCTTCTGTAAAGAATTTATTGAAATAACTAAATACCGAAGTTACTGTGGATTTAGTGTCTGCATATGCGTATTTCGACACCTTATGGCTCTTCAATGCAGATAAAATCTTAACGTTTGGAAGACTATAAACTGAAAGATGTTAAAAACTGAGGGAACAAATAACCAATAAGATCTAAATGTAAAGCCAAGATCTGCCAAGTACAGCGCTTTGCATGAGGGAGTTCTCAACAAAATTTACACAAATTTAGATATTGTAAGGTTCCAAATAGAATCGGCTTTCGGGTTTGCACCGTAGTACTGACCACTAGGCTGGTGATTACCCTCGGGGACTAACAGTCCACTAGCAGATGCATCGACCGAGATTTAACAAAAAACGAAATACCAAAGTTATTGTGCATTTAGTTTCTGTATATACACATTTCAACAACTTATGTCTCTTCAGTGCAGATAAAGTCTAAACGTTTGGAAGACCATAAACCCAAAGATGTTAAAAAGGGAGAGAGAACAAATAACCGATAAGAAAATGCAGAAACTGGCACTACTGCAACCCTCCCCACTGATGTTGTGCAATCTGCCAAAAGACATTCAGGAATTTGGGACATAAAAGGGGTTTGTAAGAATTTAAAAAAAGCAAATTGGCCAGAGAGACTATTGCTGTAATTTTATTGCAAGAAATTCATTCGGTGTAGAATCGGGATCAATGCATAAAGATACTGTTTAAGAGATCGACGGGCTGTAATCGGGATCAGTATATCAGTTTTAGTTACCGACGGGATAGAACCATAGTCAAAATATAAGACGCTGTTTTAGAGAGAGACAGGGTATAGTCAGAATCTGTATAAATTGATTGATTGATTGAATATTGTTTAACGTCTACTCAGCAATATTTCATCTATATCAAGACGAGAACAAGTTTGTTAATAAATAATCACTTTGGGGTATGGAAAGGGCCATGGGACGGGAGATTCTGACTGCCACTGGAAAAGTAGGGTGAAATCGTCAGGGGCGGGGAATTTAGCCTTGTAGCCGATCACCTACGGACCACCCCAAAAAGAGCTTGCTACAAGGGTTCTTTAACGTGCAGGAAGCGTGGCGTTTCTTCCAACACGTGGACCTGAGTTTACATCCCATCCGAAAGATTGGTTGTGTATTTATCAATCCCGCACAACCACGGAATGGGTTCTATTTCTATATCCCGGGACCCTCGGGGTCAGCCTCCGTTTAGGAGGGGTCACACCCCGCAAGCCGGAGATACTAGGTCCTATTTCTATATCCCGGGGTTCCCTCGGGGTCCTCTGTTAGGAAGACTCATACTCCAAGCTCAGAGGATGCTGCGGGCCTATTCATAAGCCGGGACCGCGCACGGCGGAGAATCTGTATAAAAGACACTGTTATAGAGACGCTGGGGCATAAAGACATGCACTGTTATCTAATATCATTTTTAAATTCACATATTGTGTATTAATGGAACTGTGTGTAGTATCTATTTCAATAAAGTTATTTGCTTTTACCCGTTAACTGAAAATTTACTTGCTATTCAAAGTTATACGGGAAAAGGTGCAAATTAAAATGGTGCTCACTCAGTAACCCATAGTTACAGTAAATTTTGCAAACATTTATAAGATGAAGAACAACAATGAAAGCGTTGTTCCATTTGCTTAATCTTACATTGTATTTATAGTGATTTTGTCCCATAGACATTTATTACATATCCCTTTTTTGTTCATAAGAATATATAGTGTTTATACGGCACTGAAATGATGTGGTAGAACCAGGATCAATAAAAAATGGATATGGTAAATGCACATGAGGCAGTCTATACAAATACATATACATATAAAACAAACCAATCGAACATTTGTTGTTCTTCTTCATCTTAGAGTCATCGTGAGGCATTCAACAATAAGCTTTGTTCATATCTCATAAAAAGTTCAACACTGTCACTAGCACCGGCTTGAACGGAATTCATTGACAAGACATTGTTTTCGAGGCCGACGAGGTAGAGTCAGGATCACTATACAAGACAATTAGAAACGCAGAAAGGTTCCGTTATCTCATTTCCTTTTTAAATTTCGATTTTTGCATTAATATTATGTGTATGTACTATCTATTTCAATAAGAGTTAATCGCTTCTTCTGTCTGACAGAAAAGTTACTTGCTTTTCCTCGTTGGACGGAAAAGGTGCAAATTAAAAAGATGGTCTCAATAACATATTTATAAAATTCTTAGTTACAGTAAATAATTAAAAAACACACGCAAACACTCACAATAATTGACGATAACTAGTAAATATGGATCCTGATACATAATCAAAACTATAAGTCAATATAATGACTCCGTGGTCGAGAAGTTTTAAAAAAAAAACTGACGAATTTGAGCGATGTAATGAAAACAAATGAAGGCCGAGGAATATAAAACATACATGATACAAAGATTAACTCAGCGTCTTGCATTGATCAAAACCTATATCGGTGAAATCAATTCAGTAAAAAATATTTCGTCATCATAAAAATATGAAGGAAAGGAACAAAATACGAGATCTTAGGGTAAAGTTACAAGCCGAAATAGGTGATGCCAAAACTTGTCCGCAGAATACAAGACACCTGTTTCTGACATAATCGTCCAATCTACGTGATATGGAAGTCATGGCTGCGTTTGTAAAGGTGAAGGGTCTGCAGTAGGTAGATGTGTTCAATCTAGGTCCTCGAGACAGATTCAACCAGCTTATGAATTATAGAGAAATATGGCAGAAAAAAATGAAAGACAAAAAAAGGTAATTTAACTATGGTTGACCATACAGAAGATAAAAGGTCCGGCAGAGGAGTGGCCTAAAGAATTAGACAGCTCTTTTTGAGTCACAATAACAACTTTTACCGCGGGCTTATATGTGCATTCGTTCATGACAACGGATTACCAACTGAAATGTTTCTGTAATGGACAACACTTATGAAA
This sequence comes from Modiolus philippinarum, assembly GCA_002080025.1. Lineage (NCBI taxonomy): Eukaryota > Metazoa > Mollusca > Bivalvia > Mytilida > Modiolidae > Modiolus > Modiolus philippinarum. The sequence continues at coordinate 20,304 of MJUU01031935.1, read as the reverse complement.
CTGGGGGATGTTGATTAGCTGTTTCAATAATCAATTACTTAACGCAGGGCAGGTATTCGTATCTGTATGGATGCAACGTGGCCAATCTTAGACAAGTATATATAATAAACAGAAGAAATGACAAATGCTTCTAAATGTTAATATCGATATGGAGTAAAAATAAAAGTTAAAATTAAAATAAAACAAAATAGTATTATAGAAAATAAAAACACGAGATTCTATCAAGACAGATTTTTGTGTAAAGCAATTGAAATTCTAAATGATGTTTTTTAAATTCAAAATCTCAGTGACAGAGTAACTGGGGGAGGAGGCTGTCTTTCATTTCACTATTACATTTCACTCCTTTTTATTATTTATGACATTATGGTTGTAAAACGCTTTTTTCTGAATTTCCAAGGGGTTTTGCTCCATCATCCACTTTAAATGGACGGATAACAATTAAGGTATACTGTCCATTTGCATTTAATATCACTATTATTTTATGTATATAGTAATTTACTCTGCGTCTTGTATATACACAATTATTTAGCATGTACATATAATTAGTAATGGACAAATAATTCTCACTTTTGAGACAGGGCAGTTGCTATTTTTAGCGGTGTGAGATTTTTCTGTCTCACACCACCCCATGTGAGACGGCTTCCGTGCATACTATGATGTCGTAGTATATTGCTAAGTAATGGCGAAGGCTAAGGACAACATGACGGCGCCGAAAGACGTTTTTATGAACAAGTGAGGAAAATAATCGAACACCGTTGCCATTGCAAGATTTAGAAATCTCAGTAACCCTCGGGTAATATAAGATTTAAATTGTTCCCGACCTCGGCGTAACATCAGTACAGAGATATTGATATCTTACTCTGGTGCGTCCGGTGTTGGATTCTCTATACTAATACTCCGTAATATCTTTTATCGGTAATTTGTGTTTATTTCCTTTGATCTACAATGACTGATATTCTCAGTATCACCGAACTGACACTATCACGAAATTATTGGGTCACTGTGAAGGCGTCGCGTGCCGATTGCTATGCTGACGTCACGTTTTGTACTATTTGTCGTTTTGCCTTTGTTTTTTAGTGCCTTTGTTCTGAATGTTGTAATTTCTGTTTCTGTACTTTGTATCTGTCTAACGTCATTGTTTTTGTGAATAACGTCATTGTTTTCTGTGTTCTCGTTTTTGTCCTGTCTTTGGACTTCGATTTTTGTGAATTTCACCCCTTTGTTCCTTCGGTATTCTACTGCCGTTGTTTCATACGCGCAAGACGTTGAATGAACATTGCATATAAATTATTGAAATAAACAATAGATAAACTGTGCTAAAATAGAAATTTAAGCTCATGTCCTTAGCTGATTTTGGCTTAACATTTAGATCATATTGGTTATTTGTTTTCGATCAGTTTTTATACATCTTTGAATTCATGGTCTTCCAAACGTTTAGATTTTATCTGCACTGAAGAGACATAAGTTGTCAAAATGCTCATATGCAGAATTGATTGATTGATTGATTGATGTTTTACGCCAACTTCAGCAATATTTCAGCCATATTGTGGCGAGAACTGTTGAGTATATTGAACAATTTTAATAAATACATAAAATATTAATATAAAACCATATAACTTTATACAAGTAAAACAAATGTGTAAAATGTAAAAAAATAAAATAGAAGAAATTATGGTGACAGTAACAATATTAGAAATTAGAAACTCAATTTAAAATTGATCCATTTAAATCTTACTAAATAAATTGATTGCTTTTAAAAATTGAACGATTTTGTCGCCAGCGACGTTTGTAAATAGGTCTTTAAGACAATCAACAGAATAAAAATCACGCCTGATATCGGCAACATCTACACATTCAATTAAAACATGTTGAATTGTATAAGGACAATTGCATGGAATACATTCAGGTCGATCATCACTGTTGAGGATAAAACTATGTGTTGTTCTAGTATGTCCAATACGACATCGGGTCAACACTACCTGTTCCCTACGGTTTTTACCGCAGGAACCGACTTGTTTACCGACGTCTGACTGTATTCCATGCAGTTTATTATTTATTTGCAGATCCCATTTGGCCTGCCATAACTTTAAAATGTACTTAACGATTAAAGGCTTCATGTCAGTGTACGGTACTGGACAATCCGCCATCTCGTCATCTAGTGCATCCTTGGCTTCCTGGTCAGCAACTGTGTTTCCATAGATCCCCACATGACTAGGGATCCAAACATAAATGACTTCTTTGCCCAATGCTACAAGTGATATATGCAGAATTGAAATTCACAGTAACTTCGATATTTAGTCATTTGATACCACTGGGTTGGATGCCACTGCTGGTTGACTGTTAGTGCCCGTGGGTATTCACCAGCCCAGTAGTCAGTACTTCGGTGCTGACCGGAAAGCCTATTATATTTGGAACCTTACAATATCTAAATTTTTGTAAATTTTATTGAAAACTAAGGAGTATCTCCCTCATGCAAAGCTCTGTCCTTAGCTTATTTTGGCTTAACATTTAGATCATATTGGTTATTTGTTCTCGATCAGTTTTTATACATCTTTGAACTTATGGTCTTCCAAACGTTTAGATTTTATCTGCACTGAAGAGACATAAGTTGTCGAAATGCTCATATGCAGAATTGAAATTCAAAGTAACTTCGATATTTAGTCATTCAATTTATCATAGAATTTTATTTTTCATTTTGTGAATTACCGATAAAAGTAATATAGGACATTTTGTTTTTGATACGGACTTTATTACGGCGTTGCGCATCAAGTTCGCCCTAAAGGGCTCACTTGATACTGGCCGTGATAAAGTCCGTATCAAAAACAAAATGTTCTATATGCCATATAAATGGTTGAAATAGTCGGGAAAAAAGTAAAAGAAGTTACAGTCTAGACAGGTGATTAGGTTAAATTTGTTGGCGTCAGACACAAAATCTGACTTTAAATGTGCTCTTGCATTTTAAATTTCAAAATACAAAAACATGCATAACAGAACAAAATTCAATATCTGGCATGCAAATTACAATAAAAATAAAAAAAAGCATACATGGTATAAGAAAAGTCCAATATATATATAAAGATGAAAAAACACAAATTAAAAAACCACAACCCAGACGAGGCTAAATTCAAAGAACTCGCAAAATAGAAGCATATTTCTCTTTCGATGGATTGATTGATAAGTTAGAGTATATATTTCAAGCAAATCAGGACGAGAACAAGTTAATCAATTAAGAAAATATATGTCAGACAAGAAACAAAGGTGGAAGGGACAACAAGTTCTGATAGCGAGTCGAAAAGGGGAAAATGGGTAGGGGCAGGAAATTTAGCTTTCTATACGAGTCCCAGTGATTCTGCTATCTCTAGACAATATAGAAGAAGGGGTCTGCATTGAGAGTGGCGATTCTCCACACGGTTTGGCTACTTTCCGGCTGAGACAGGGTATTCCCCTATCCACCAACTGGGGACGCACATGGCAGCTCTGTAGCCGGAGTATCTGAAAACCGATTAAGGTGCCGGGATTCATTTTTCGAAAACTTTTTTCGAAATTCTCATGATTTTCAGTCTTGACAAATTTTGATAGATGCAAACAGTGGTTATAATTGAGAAAATCCTTGAAAATAAACATGATGAATCAATGATTTTCTTTTAATTTAAAAAGGTATGAACATGTGGATGGACATGTACGAAGATACGTTCACAGAAGTGAGAGGGGGTATGTATTCATGGGATATTGAAATCCTCTATGATATAGTCTATACGCTACATGATTTGTGAGTAGATAAGGTTCAACGTCTACCTTAATAGAACGATTTCTATCATTTGCATTCCACTTGCCCTAAGGTCTTTAAATATGATGGTTAATAAAAAGACGTGGTATTGAAAAATACAGATGGGACTAAGGCGAGTACATTTCTGCAATATTGACAAAATGTCCGGCAGAAGAAGAAAGGTCGTAAAAGATATGGACAAGGAAGTTCGCAACTTCAGAAATAAACTACCGACGGGATTAATTTCGAGGATTTTGAAAACGCCTGAACCTTTCTCAACTGATGCAAATCTCTTGATGAGGATTGCGTGAAAATGGCATTCTAGCACAAAATTTGAAATGCAGTACATGTGATAAACAATGTACGCTTCAAAAACGCATCAGATGTTTTCGCATTTAGATGTTGAAATAGCCATGAGTATGCGATGAAAAATATCCTTTGTTTTCCGGATCCACATAAATAATTAAAGATCTCATGTTGTTCATTCAAACATATGTAAACGGATATTCGTTGAACAAATCTGCCAAAAAGTCTGCCGTAGAATACAAACATACATTGGTGCAGTGGGATCGTTTTTTAGACAAACATTTTGTCAACATGTACATACTCAGTACAAAAATCAGGGATGTCGTAATAGACGAAAGCTTGTTTGATTGGCAGATTAAATATAATCGCGGGAATCCCAACGGTAGTAAAATGTGGATATTTGGTATGATTGAGCGGTCAACAAATAGACTGAAATTTTATTCTGTTGATAAAGGAGACTCTGCAACAATGCTCCTGATGATTCAAAAACATGTAGCCAGGGGTTCACGCATACTTTCAGATTCGTGGGATGCGTTTTTGAAACTAAATCGGCTAGGATTCACTCTTTCTCCGTAACGCATAAGAACACTTTTAAACAGATCTTTAAAATTGTTGAAACCGGTAAAGTAGTTGAATGTCATACGGTGCAGTAGAATGTCACACTTACCGCATCGAGGGCTCACGGAAGTTGGCAGAAGACCATCTCCATAGAATTAATGGGACAAATACAACGCTTTTCGAGCGACATTTGGTAGAAATTATTTGGCGTAAGTTCGCAGCTTGTTCTGGCACCGGTGTCGCACAGATATTTTCTGAATTTGTAAAGGGCATATTTACTCTCGAATCTAACACTCACTCAACACCGTTTTTCGGTACGTATACCCCAACTTTCAAGCAGGCAGCATTCATACATGGGAACGATGAATCGGATGAGGAATCAAATGAGTCCATTCAAAGTTCAGTATCAGGTAGCTCCCTTCCTCAAGTTGCCACCAAGTTCTCAAATCCATCCTGCAAGGGAAACCCCGTCATTATAAGATTATTGGAATCATGAAATTTATCATAAAATTTCTTATTTGTTTCTCCCTCAATGCTTTAAACCGATAAAAAGTAGTACCGCCTAAAAGAAGCAATAAACGCAATAAAAAAACACCGGAAAATCCATATTCTAAACCTGCTTTTATCTACACTTGTTCAAGTAATAGTGATAAGTCGTCAGGTCAGAGGGGACATCCTAATTCATTCCAATCCATAACAAGGAGAAGATATCATGATGTTCCTGATTCACAGAACGATACAAGTAGTTCTCATATCAGGGTTTGGAAAGATAATGAGGAAATCGCAGATTGACAATAGGCACATGGATGAACATTTTAGATCAAGTTGATCTGGAAGGAAATAACTGATTTTCTAGTTAATAAGTTAGGTTATTACGTCCAGTGAGTAGTTATATATTTATGTCAGGACGAGAACAAGTTAATCAATTCAATAAAAAGCGAGAAAGGGAATATGTCAGGACGAGAACAAACTAATCAATTCAATAAAAAGCGAGAAAGGGGAAAAGGAAAACATGGGTAGGGAAAGGAAATTTAACCTTCTATACGATACCCAGTGACTCTTCTCTTCAAAAAAAATATAGAAGGGTCCTTTCACTACATGGAGCGTGGCGTTTCTCCACACAGTTTGGCTACTATGGTTTGTGCCCAGGCTTTCCGTATGATGACCTGACTAACCCGCAAACATGACATTCCCCTATCCATTAGCTGAGACATGCCCGGCAGCTCAGTAGCACGAGTCCCTGAAAACCAACAGTGGATGTGCATAAGGAGAAAATATTGGATAGAAATTATTGAAAAATATTTAAGTCACAGGAAAGAATTTGATCAATTTTATGGAACCAAGACCAGTACTAAACCAAAACATACAGTGGACACAGATAACCAAGATTAAACAGGGCATTAACAGAAAGAAGCCCAAAAGTCCAAGTGACCTAATGAGTAATCACAGAAGAGTGATGTTTCTCCTTGGGCTGAAAAGCAGCATACTGAAGTTCCTCATCACAACGATAAAGATACATGATTAGAAGATGGAAAAATGTGATAAATTCCATTAAGTATTTTCAAATATGATGAATAACAATTAGCCAAAATACTTATAAGTGGCCAGGTCTAATTACTGGTGATACATTGTATTACATTGAATTCTCTTCTTCATTTCTTTTTAATTTTGTGTTGAGATATTTGGAGAGAAAGTGATCGTTGCTTGTACATGCTTATCATATGCATTACTAGGTAGTATACGCATGTCTTGAAAGTGCGACATTCTTTGTTACTTTATTTCATTAAAAAATGGTTCCCGTTTTCCTAAAGGGACTTGCTCCCGGCCTAAGAAAAGATATTTACTATCAAATATGAATCTCGGAAAAAAACACGAGATTTTCCCGGAAAATCCCGATTTTCTAATACCGGGAGCAAGTCCTTGTGGTTTGTCAGAACACATTATTACGTCTTCTTTGAATTTGTTCAAGGCACAGTGTTAACAACATTTTTCTCAGCATTTGTCACATAGACATATTATTATACCCACACAGTTGCGGAGGGTACTAGTAAAGAGTTTTTCATTGATTGATTTAATATTGTTTAACGTCTACTTGGCAATATTTCAGCTATATCAAGACGACAACAAGTTTGTAAATAAATAATCCCTTTGGAATATGGGAAAGGCCATTGGATGGGAAATAGTTTTTGATGGGTATATCGTTTGTCCGCATAACTATTCCTACAGTTTTTAGGATAGAAGTTTTTATTTTGCAGTTTGACCTTGCATATGTTAAAGTAAATATGTTTATTAATGCTATTTTTTACCCTTGCGGGTTGACAGCATACATATACAAAACACAAACAATTATAAACAATGAAAGATGTGCATGCTACTTGAATTTAATTTTTGATATTTTTTTGTACAAAATAATAGATGTTGAGCTTGGTCATTTTTAGGCAAAATATTGTTCATAGTTGTTCATCATTTGTCCGGATAACTCCTACAGTTTTTAAGAATTTTTCAATTTTTTAAATTTTTTATCAAAAATACACATTGTTGAACGGAAGCATTTTAGGCAAGATACTGCTTATAGGAACATCTTTTTCCGGATGCTTGTAAGGTAGGAAGTTTTTATTTCGCAGGTTGATTGTTCATATATCAAAGATGTGAATGGTGCCTCAGTTATAAGGTACAGTGTTTGTCTGGATAAATCCTCCTTTTAGATTTAGAGTTTTTACTCTTTGCAGAGTGATTGTGCAAAGGTGAGCTTGCTGCTTGTATAATAATTTTTGGTAAATTATGCTAAAAATACACGTTGTGATTGTGCATATATGAAAGATTGGCATTTTTCTTGAAATTACCATTTAATAAACTTCATTAATTAAATTGAGGATTATCCGATATGTGGGATATGCGAGGGTGCTCACTAACGTTCTTTAATTTTCTGAGTTAAGAAAAAGTACCCTTTAATTACAAAAGTATATAAACGAACATACCTTATTTCCCGTATTTCTTTCGATATGTAAGCAAAAGTTCAAATATTTTTTGACATGATTATAATTCTACAAAAAAAGGTCAAAACCTGTCCAGTCATTATGTTCATGTATGTATAGTACAGCAAGAGTTTTGTGGAACTCTCTAGGTCTGCGCCCAAAGGGTCCATCTTAAAGTTTGTCTTATGTTTTTATGCACCGCCATACGGAGATGGGGGAAATAAGTTTTACCCTTATCTGTGCGTACGTCCGTTAAATTTTCGGATAGTGCGTGCTCTAGTATGATTAGATGTATAGTGTCTTACCTTTTAAAGTCCGTCATTCATCGGCTTCCTGTAAAAAAGAATACATCAGCAAACGAATACTGAAGCAAGAACGAGAAAAGGGGAAATTCTAAAATCATAAATCCAATATCACGGCAATTCACAGCAACACGAATTGAGACAGTATGACAAAGACATAACAAAAAAAAACAAACAAACAAACAAAAAACAAAAAAAACAAAAAAAAACAAACAAAAAACGAACAAAAAACGCCACAAAACTAAAGCACTAGCAGTGTGAACCCCTATAAAAACTGAGGTATCATCTTGTGCTCCGGAAGGGTAAGCATGATCTGTTCCACGCGTGGCACCCGTCACACTGCCGGTGAAAAGTCCGATTGTGTCACGTGTTAGTCAGTCCGAAAACATTTCCAGGCAGTTTGCCAAGCCATGGCATATATGAATGCTGTTGGAATAATACATCAAGCCATCTAATAAACTCATTGATCATACAGGGAATGCGAAGATCTGCGACCTGGGGATAATAAAATTAAAAAGACAGAGGCCTCTAGGACAGATACACCAGCGACTCTGATGTATTGCACCAGCGGCTTAATATTTCAAATACCTTCAGTGCTGTCTAGTCCCTCGGTTGCTGTTAACTAGAATTGAATACTGAAAGGGTTCGGGATATACCAGATGAAGATGACCTGTACTTATTTTTCACAGGAACAATAAAAACTAAGCCTAAATCACCAAAAGTAGACATGTTACAGCCGGAATTAGCCAGATGCGTTGAATATGAGTACAAAGCACGACCTAAAGCATCGTTTCTGGTCGAGTGCTTTCGGATAGAAGTGAAAAAAGATCTACATAACAAATATATCAACCTTTCGATAAAACCGTTTGTCATTATAAAAAGTCCTCCACATAACGCCAGTTTATCATCTGATAAATAGCTGCTTTAACACTAGAGTGAATGAGGACATCAGGTTTCACACCTGGCGTTAAGTGGAAGACTGTATATATACATACAATCTACAGTCGGATTGTTAAGTAATATATATTTAATATTTTTATGCCCTTATTATCCTGTATCGGTCTGTCCTTAGCTGATTTTGACAATCCTTTTTTGATCCTACAGGTCATTTGTTCTCTATCAGCTTTTAAACATGTTTGGCTTTAATGTTTTGGTTTTACCTGCATTGAAGAGACATAAGTTGTCGAAATGCCCATATGCAGAAACTAAATTCACAGTAACTTCGGTATTTTGTAATTAACGTATGTGAAAGGGGTATATAGATTTATCCTAGTCCTAAATATCTAAATATACGTCCTTGACATGGCAAACAAAAATTTTCATTTTATAAGAAGTTTTCTGTACATTTAGGCACACGCAAGACTACATTGATGAAATTTTATACGTATAGTTATAGAATTGAACATATCTAGGCTCTCGTCAATATCAAATCTGGAGGAGGAAGTTAAATTTAATCGCAAACAATACAGCCTGATATAACAGAAGAAATGGCCCTTAGGGCTATTGAATCGGTGCTCACGCCTGAACAGCATACCAAATTCCTAGCAGCAAAGATTTCGGGAAAGGTGATCTCAGATCCAATGTGCCTTACTTCCCCATACCAAATTTAGATTCATCGAAAAAGAAGAGGAAACCTAAGATAGGCTCAGATTATTTCATTCTGACATGTAATGAGGCATATGAAGAGACGAAAGGAGCAGAAAAGGAGAAGCAGAGAAAGGAAATTGAAAAGGAAGAGAGATTACAAAAAGGAGAACAAAAAAATTAATTCGCAAAAGAAGAGGAAACCTAAGCCAGGCTCAGATTATTTCATTCTGACATGTAATGAGGCATATGAAGAGAAGAAAAGAGCAGAAAAGGAGAAGCAGAGAAAGGAAACTGAAAAGGAAGAGAGATTACAAAGAGAGCAAAAAAATTAATTCGAGGGTTCAGTTTACTGGGCCTATTTCTGTGGGTAAGATCGACAATCAAACGCTTACATTTCTTTTTTCCGACGCAGTCAACAGAACCTGTATAACTGAGATTCGATTGATTCCACTCAATAACCTATATCTCGTTTGATATACATTAATACCGAAAATAATCCCCAAAATCATTAATCCAAAAGGATCAAATTAGATACAAATTTAACAACGATGACGACACAAAGTTTGAAGTGTATCATCAGGTACTCCGGAAGGGTAAGCATATGTTGCAAGTAATGTCAGTTACGGTGTGTATAAATGCGATAATAAACCTGTTTATAGTACAAAAGATTCTTTTTAACTCACCTGGCCCAAAGGGCTGTGTGACCTGTTGGCATCAATTGGCGTCCGACGTCCATCCGCCTTACTCTTTCACAAATGTTCTCTGATACTGCTGATCCTATTTTAATCAAACTTGGCCTGAATCACATCAGTGTTTGGTGTTTCAAAATGTATCCAAGGATTCCGATGAATAAACATCATTGCTGCCGTAACTAAATATTGCTCATATTAAATTGCTCCTTTTGACAGATAGCTCATATACAAAATATCTGACGAAGTATCAGTGATCAGCATGACAAGATCTACCTACCATATATTTTTGATTGATTGATTGATTGACGTTTTACGCCAACTTCACATATAATTTTGTAGAAAATCTGATACGTGTAACTTGTTTTGGTGTTATAGGCTCTTTTCTTCAAAATTTTCGAAATTTAAGTATTCTTTATTTATTCATAAAAAATATAACAGATAGGGGGTCAACTTTACTTCCAAAGATGTTTAGCATAACTAGATGATCTACCCAAATTAAAAAAAAAATAAAAATACCCATACATGAATTATTACCCTTTAGTGGTCAAATTTGCATAATTTTACACATTTTGCCTTGTATTTCAAAAAAGTTTTGACATAAACATTTTCAAATGCAAAAATGTTCAGTTTATCAAGGACTACATTTTGTCTTCATGGCGGAGGTTGTCTGATATCAAGCACCTCCACAAGATGGCTGCTAGTGGGGAACTTGGCTTACACATAAAACAACTGTCCTTAGTTGGTGCCCTTTGAAAATGCGTCCGGGAAGTCTGCATAAGATAAAAGATAGTCACCAGCGGGGAACATAAGTTAACATTTTAACCTATGAGAAAAGATTCAAATTATCTTCTACTCACAAAGGCTATTAAAACTAAACTTTAATCATAATAGTACTTTTATGATCCCTTTGAAAATTTGTGTTCAGTTAGTCTGGGCTCATCCAAGATGGCCGCAAGTGAACAACTCAGTTTTACAATGAACTATATTGTAAAACGCATTCAAATACCTTTTTATCTGGACCGACTATCCTATTGAAATCCGGCAAACTTGGCAACAGCAGTCCTTGTATGTTCCTTATTTAAAAAATATGTCCGACACCAACACTTGTATGGAAATGGCTTCATACGAATAAAAAATCCATCAATAAATGGCGGAAAGATCCACATTGTGCATGTGAAATAGTCAGTGGTTAAGTTATTGCTATATAAAAAAAAAACGAACTGACTCATCTTTATGTATCTGAAATAACAGTAAATTTACGGGGCACAACAAAAATAAATGGAGAGATTCGTACAAATACTACATTAAACAGTAACACATGAATATATCTTGGAGCATATGCAATATAATAGTACCTTTGTAAATCTCGGGTTATATCTATATATTAGTAAACGGGATGTGCATTTTTTCGCTTTATTTTTTTAATTTTATTATTATTTTTTTTTTTTGAGTATTGATTTGTGGTAAAGTTGACGATCAAAGGAAAAAAGACATTGATGTAGCATTATTCGGCAATTTGCAATGAATTCTGCTCAAACCGGGGCTAGGGGCCGTCTTGAACTTGCTATGAGGTATGAGTAATGCTCATTGTTGAAGGCCTCATGTTGACTTCAAGATGAAAGAACAACAATAAAAGCGTTGATCCATTGCTTGGTTTTACCTTGTTTTTGCAGAGATTTTGTCTCATTGCATTTACTCAATATCCCTTCTTTGCTAAAATAAGTGTACCAGTATACATTATCTCATAATTAAGTTAGAGTTCAGTGCAAGTAGCACAGTTTGGAGTTTTTTAATAGCCTGGTATTTGCATGATGCTCCCTGGTATTTGCATGATACTCCAGAAAAACAGATTAACATTTCATCACTTTAGTACGGAAGCCACATAATGAAAATAAATCTGGTAATTATGGGATAATTATCTCATTAAAATACAAAAAATACCGATGTTGCATAAAATTAGAAGTAATTTCATAATTATGAGATAATAATCTCATAATGTGACTAAATATCTCATAATACATCGGCAAACGTATACCAAAGCAAGAACGAGGAAATCATGACTTATTTTCTCATAATAATGTTATAGTCCGTGGGCTGGAAACACTTTCCGTGCAC